>JAIUJO010000340.1:245028-252528 GCA_023846275.1 Vanilla planifolia
TTATTCTTCTTTTTCTTCTTCTTCTTCTACTTCTTCTTTTTCTCCTACTTCTTCCTCTTCTTCTTTTTCTTGTTCTTCTCTTTTTCATCTCTTTCGCTTCTTCTTCTTCTACATCTTCTTTTTTTGCTTCTTCTTCTTGTCTTCTTCCTCTTCTTCTTCTTCTTCTTTAGTTTCATCTCCCTTCTTATTGTTCTTCTTCTTCTTCTTCCCCTTCTTCTTTTACTCTTCTCCTTCTTCTTCTTCTGTTGCTTTTTCTTCTCCTACTTCTTATTCTTCTACTTCTGCATCTTCTTCTTCTCCTTCTTCTTCTTCTTCTTCTTCTTTCATTTTTCTTCTCTTCTTCTTCTTCTTCTTTTCCCTCTTCTGCTTTTTCTTCTCTTTGATCTTTTCTTTCTCCACTTCTCCATCTGCTTCTCCTACTTCTTATTCTTCCATTTCTTCTTCTTCTTCTTCCCTCTTACATCTTCTTGCTCCTCTTCCTCTTCTTCTTCTTCTACATCTTCTTCTTCTCCTCCTTCTCCTTCTTTCTCTTTCTTCTTTTCTCACTCTTCTACTTCTCCTTCTTCTTGTTCTCCCTCTTCTTCTTCTTCTTTATCATCTTATTCTTGTACTTCTTATTCTTGTTCTTCTTATTCTCCTTCATCTTGTTCTTCTACTTCTTTATTACTTCTGCTCCTTCTACTTCTTCTTATTCTTCTTCTTGTTCTTCTTCTTCCTCTTCACCTTCATCTTTTTCTCCAACTTTTTCTCTTCTTCTTCTTCTACTTCTACATCTTCTTTTTCTTCTTCTGCTTCTTCTTTTTCTCCTTCTTCTTCTTCTTCTTCTTCTTCTTCTTCTTCATTTTCTTCTTCTAATTCTTCTTCATCATCTTTGTTCTTCTTCTACTACTTTTACCTCTTCTTCTTTTTCTACTTCTTGTTCATCATCATCATCATCACCTTCTTCTTCATCTTCTTCTTCTCCTCCTTCTTCTTCAGCTTCATCTGTTATTCTTCCTCCTCTTCTTCTTCTTCTTCTTCTTATTGTTCTTCTTCTCTTCTTCTTATTCTTCTTCTTCTCCTTCTTCTACTTCTTCTTCTTCTTCTTCTTCTTCTTCTTCTTCTCATGCCCTCTTCTTCTTCCGTCCTCCATCTCCTCTTCATCCTCTTACTTCTTCTTCTTCTTCTTAACTTTCTTTCTTCTTCTACTTCTTCTCCGTCCTTCTTATTTCCCCTTCTTCTTCTTGTCCTTCCTCTTCCTTTTCTCTTTCTTCTCCTTTTTTGTCTTCCTATTCTTCTTCTTCTTCTTCTTCTTGATTCCCTTACTTTTTTGTTCTTCTTCTTTTCTTCTTCCTCTTACATCTTCTTCCTCTTCTTCTTCTTCCTACTCTCTTCCCCTTTTTCTTCTTCTTCTAATTCTTCCTTCTTCTTCCACTTCCCCTTCTTTTCTTCTCTTCTTCTTCTTTTTCTTCTTTTTCTTCTTTTTCACCTTCTTCTTCTCCTACTTTTTCTTCTTCTTCTTTTTCTTCTTTGTCCTCTTCTTCTTCTTCTTCTTCTTCTCTTCTTCTTCTTCTACTTCTTCTACTACTACTTTTACTTTTCTTCTTCTACTACTTCTTCATCATCATCATCATCATCTTCTTCTTCTTCTTCTTCTGGTTCTTCTTCTTCATCTTCTTCTTCTATTTCTACTTTCTTCTTTTCTTCTTCTCATTTTTATCTTCTTTCTCTTCTTCTTCTTCCCCTTCTCCTTCTTCTTCTTCTTATCCTTCTTCTTCTTCTTCACCTTTTTTTTCTTCTCTTTCTTCTCCTCCTCCATCTTTTTTTCCCCATATTTTACTTCTCCTTCTTCTTCTTCTCCTTCTTGTTCTTCATCATCTTCTTCTTCTTCTACTACTTCTTCTTCTTCTTCTATGTCTTCTTCTTCTTCTTATTTTTTCGTCTACATCTTCTTCTACTTTTTTCTTCTGCATCAATATCATCTTCTTCATCTTCTTTCTCCATTTCTTAATCTTCTACTTTTCTTCTTTTTCCTATCCTATCTTCCTCTTCTTCTTTCTCTTCTTCTTCTCTTCTTCTTCTAATTCTTCTTCTTCTTCTTCTTCTTCTTCTTCTTCTTCTATTCTTATTCTTCTTCTTTTACAACCACAACTACTAATTCTTCTTCTTCTTCTTCTTCCTTCTTCTTTTTCTACTTCTACACCTTTTTTTTTCATGTTCTTCTCTTCTTCTTCTCTTTTCTTCTCCTTCTTCATCTTCCTCTCTTCGACTTCTTCTCATTCTTATTACTCTCCTTCTTCTTCTTCTCCTTCTTCTAATTCTCCTTCTTTTTCTTCTTCTTCTTCTTCTTCTTCTTCTACCTCTTCTCCTTCTTCTCTCTTCTTCTGCTTCTTCTACATCTCCTTCTTCTACTTCATCATCTTCTACTTCTTCTTCTTCTTCATCATCATCATCTTCTTCTTCTAATCTTCTTCTTTTACTTCTTTTTCTTCTTCTTCCTCTGTTTCATCTTCTTCTTCGACTTCGTCTTCTTTTTCTTCTTCTACTTCTTCTTCTTCTTCTTCTTCTACTTCTTGTTCTTCTTCTTCTTCTTCTTCTTCTTTTCTTCTTCTTCTCTTCTTCTTCTTCTTCTCTTTTTCATCTTCTTCTCTTATTCTTATTCTATAATCTTTCTGCTTCTTCTTTTTCCTCTTTCTTCCACTTTTCTTCTCCTGCTTCTACTCTATCTTCTTCTTCTTCTTCCTTCCCTTCTTCCTCTTCCTCTTCTTCCTCTTCCTCTTCTTCTTCTTCTTCTTCACCTTCTTTCGCTTCTCTTACTTTTTCTTCTTCTTCTCTTCTATCTTCTTCTTCTTATTCTTTCTTCTACTTCTTCCACTTCTTCTTCTACATCTTCTCTCTTATTCTTCTTCTTCTTTTTCATCTTCATCATCATCTTTTTCCTCTAATTTTTGTTCTGCTTTTTCTACTTCCTTCCTTTACATCCTTTTTTTCTTCTCCTTCTTCTTCTTCTTCTTCAACTTCTTCTTCTTCAACTTCTTCTTCTTCTTCTTCTTATTCTTGTTTTTCTTCTTCTTCTTTTGCTTCTTCTTCTTCCTCTTCTTATTATTCTTCTTCTTCTCCTACTTCTTCTCCTTCTTCTCCTTCTTCGTCTGCTTCATATTCTTCTTCATCTTCTTCCACTTCCTCTTCCTCTTCCTCTTCTTCTTCTTCTTCTTCCTCCTCTTTTTCTTCTTCCCTTTTCTTCTTCTTCCTCTTCTTCTTCATCTTCCTTTTCTTCTTCCTCTTCTTCTTTCTCTTCTTCTTCCTTTTCTTCTTCTTCCTCCTTCTTCTTCATCTTCCTTTTCTTCTTCCTCTTCTTCTTTCTCTTCTTCTTTCCTTTTCTTCTCCTTGCTCTCCTTCTTTTTCTACTCATTCTTCTCCTTCTTCTTCTTCTTCTCCTCCCCTTTTTCCTCTTCCTCTTCCTCCTTTCAACTTCTTCTCCTTCTCCTTCTTCTTCTCTTTCTTCTCCTTCTTCTTCTCCTTCTTCTCCCATCTTCTCCTCCTTCTCCTTCCACTTCTTCCTCTCTTCTCTTCTACTCTCCTTCTGCTTCTCTTTCTCCTTTTGCTTCTTCTTCTGCTACTCCTCCTTCGTCTCCTTCTTCATCTTCTTCTTCTCCTTCATCACCTACTCCATCTTCTCCCTCTACTTCTTCTTCTTCTTCTTCTTCTTCATCTTCTTCTTCTTCTTCTTCTTCTTCTTCTCCTACTTCTTCCTCTCCTTCTAATTCTTCTCATTCTTCTGCTCCCTTTTTTCTTCTTCTTCTTCTGCTTCTTCTTCTTCTTCTACTTCTTCTTGTTCTTCTCCTTCTCCTTCTTCTCCTTCTCCTTCTCCTTCTTCTCCTTCTCCTCCTTCTTCTTCTTTCTTCTCCTGCTTCTTCTTCTTCTTCTTCTTCTTCTCCTTCCTCTTCTTCTTCTCCTTCTCTTCTTCTTCTTCTTCTTCTTCTTCTTCTTCTCCTTCTTCTTCTTCTTCTTCTTCTCCTTCTTCTTCTCTCCTCCTCCTCCTTCTTCTTCCTCTTCTTCTTCTTCTTCTTCTTCTTCTTCTTCTCTTCATCTTCTTCTTCTCTTCTTCTTCTTCTTCTTCTTCCCATTCTTCTCTTCTTCTTCTTCCTCTTCTTCTTCTTGTGCTTCTTCTTCTTGCCCTCCTCCACCTCCTCTTTGTCCTCTTACTTCTTCTCCATCCTCTTAACCTTCTTTTTCTTCCCCTTCTTCTTCTTCTCCTTCCTCTATTTCCCCTTCTTCTTCTTGTCCTTCTTCTTCGTCTTCTCTTTCTTCTCTTCTTTGTCTTCCTATTTCTTCTTCTTCTTCTTGATTCCCTTACTTTTTTATCTTCTTCTTCTTTTTCTTCTTCCTCTTCTCTTTTTAATCTATTTCTTCCTCTTACATCTTCTGCTTCTTCTTCTTCTTCCTCTTCTTCTCCTTTTTCTTCTTCTTCTTCTGCTTCTTCTTCCAATTCCCATTGTTTTTGTTCTTCTTCTTCCTTCTCTTTCTTCTTCTTCTTCTTCTTCACCTTCTTTTTCTTTTCCTTCTTTTTCTTCTTCTTCTTCATATTTTTCTTCTTTGTCCTCTTCTTCTTCCTCTAATCTTCTTCTTCTTCTTCTTCTTCTTCTTCTTCATCTTCTTCTCTTCTTCTTCTTCCTTCTACTTCTACTACTACTTTTACTTTTTCTTCTTCTACTACTACTTCTTCATCATCATCATCTTCTTCTTCTTCTTCTTCTTCTTCTTCATCTTCGTCTTCTTCTTCTACTTCTTCTTTTTCTTCTTCTTCATCTTTTTCTTCTTCTTCTTCTTCTTCTTCTTCTTCCCTTCTCCTTCTTCTTCTTCTTCTTCTTCCTTCTTCTTCTTCTCCTTTTTTTTCTTCTCTTTCTTCTCCTCCTTCTTCTCCATCTTCTTTTTCCCCTTCTTTTACTTCTCCTTCTTCTTCTCCTCCTTATTCTTCATCATTTTTTCATATTATTCTTATTCTTGTTCTTCTACTTCTTCTTCTACTTCTTCTTCTTCTTCTCTTCTTCTTCTATATGTCTTCTTCTTCTTCTTCTTCTTATTTTTTCATCTACTTTTTCTTCTACAACCATTATCATCTTCTTCTTCTTCTTCTTTCTCCATTCTTAATCTTCTTCTCTACTTCTTCTTTTTCCTATCCTATTCTTCCTCTTCTTCTTTCTCTTACTTCTTCTTCTTCTTCTTCTAATTCTTCTTCTTCTTCTTCTTCTTCTTCTTCTTATTCTTATTCTTCTTTTTTTACAACCACAACTACTAATTCTTGTTTTTCTCTTCTACTTCTACCCTCTTTTTTTCATCTTATTCTTCTTTTTCTTCTTCTTCTTCTTCTCTTTGTTCTCCTTCTTCATCTTCCTCTTCTTCAACTTCTTCTCATTCTTATTACTCTCCTCCTTCTTCTTCTTCTCCTTCTTCTACTTCTCCTTCTTTTTCTTCTTTTTCCTTCTTCATTCTCTCTTCTCATTCTTCTCTTCTTCTTCTGCTTCTTCTCCATCTCCTTCTTCTACTTCATCATTTTGTACTTCTTCTTCTTATTCATCATCATCATCATCTTCTTCTTCTTCTAAATCTTCTTCATTTACTTCTTTTTCTTCTTCTTTTTCTTCTGTTTCATCTTCTTCTTCTTCTTCTACTTCTTCTTCTCCTTCTTCTTCTTTTCTTCTTCTTCTTCTTCTTCTCTTCTTCATCTTCTTCTTCTTATTCTTATTCTTATAATTCTTCTGCTTCTTCTTTTTCCTCTTCTTCCACTTTTTCTTCTCCTGCTTCTACTCTATCTTCTTCTTCTTCTTCCTCCCCGTCTTCCTCTTCCTCTTCTTCCTCTTCCTCTTCTTCTTCTTCACCTTCTTTCGATTTTCTTACTTTTTCTTCTTCTTCTTCTTCTTCTTCTTCAACTTCTTCTACTTCTTCAACATCTTCTTTTATTCTTCTTCTTCTTCTTCATCAGCAACTTCTTCTTCATCATTATCTTCTTCCTCTAATTTTTGTTCTACTTTTTCTTCTTCTTCTTCCTTACATCCTTTTTCTTCTCCTTCTTCTCCTTCTTCTTCAACTTCTTCTTCTTCTTCTTCTTATTCTTCTTCTTCTTCTTCTTCTTTTACTTCTTCTTCCTCTTCTTATTATTCTTCTTCTTCTCCTTCTTCTTCTCCTTCTTCTCCTTCTTCTTCTTCTGCTTCATATTCTTCTTCATCTTCTTCCACTTCTTCTTCCATTTCTTCTTCTTCTTCCTCCTCTTTTTCTTCTTCCTTTTCTCCTTCTTTCTCTTCTTCTTCTTCTTTCTTTTATTCTTCCTCTTCTTCTTCCTCTTCTTCTTCCTTTTCTTCTCCTTGCTCTCCTTCTTCTTTTTCTTCTCCTTCTTCTCCTTCTTCTTCTTCTTCTTCTCCTCCCCTTCTCCTTCCTCTTCTCTTCCTCTTCATCTGCTTCTCCTTCTCCTTCTTCTTCTCCTTCTTCCTTCTCCTTCTTACTCTTCTTCATCTTCTCCTTCTCCTTCCACTTCTTCCTCCTCTTCTTCTTCTACTTCTCCTTCTCCTTCTCTTTCTCCTTCTACTTCTTGTTCTGCTACTCCTCCTTCGTCTCCTTCTTCATCTTCTTCTTCTCCTTCTTCACCTTCTCCATCTTCCCCCTTCTCCTTCTTCTTCTTATTCTTCTTCTTCTTCTTCTTCTCCTACTTCTTCCTCTCCTTCTAGTTCTTGTCATTCTTCAGCTCCTTCTTCTTCTCCTTCTTCTTCTCCTTCTTCTTCTTCTCCTTCTCCTTCTTCTCCTTCTTCTCCTTCTTCTCCTTCTTCCCCTTCGTCTCTTTCGGTCTTCTTCTTCTCATTCTCCTTCTTCTCCTTCTCCTTCTTCTCCTTCTCCTCCTTCTCCTTCTTCTTCTCCTCCTACTTCTTCTTCTTCTTCTTCTTCTTCTCTTCTTCTTCTCCTTCTTCTTCTCCTTCTCCTTCTTCTTCTTCTTCTTCTTCTTCTTCTACTTTCTTCTCCTCTTCTCCTCTCCTTCTCCTTCTTCTCCTTCTTCTTCTTCTTCTTCTTCTTCTTCTTCTTCTTCTTCAACTTTTTCTTCTTCTTCTTCATCTCTTCTTCTTCCTCTTGTTCTTCATTATCGTCCATGTTTCTTTTTCTTCTTCTTCTTTTTATTCTTCTTCTTCTTCTTCAACATTTTCTTCTTCTTCATCTTCTTCTTCTTGCTCTTGTTCTTCATTACCATCCTTGTTCTTTTTCTTCTTCTTCTTCATCTTCACCTTCTTCTTCTTCCTCTTCCTCCTCCTCTTCCTCTTATTCAACTTCTTCTTCTTCTTCTTCTTCTTCCTCTTCCTCCTCCTCTTCTTCTTATTCAACTTCTTCTTCTTCTTCTTCTTCATCTTCTTATTCTTCTTCTTCATCATCTTCTTCTTCTTCTTCCTCTGCTCCTTCTTGTTCTCCTCCTTCGTCTTGTTCTTCTCCTGCTTCTTCTTTTTCTAATTCTTATTCTCTTTATTCTTCCTTTTTTCTTCT
>JAIUJO010000340.1:257528-270028 GCA_023846275.1 Vanilla planifolia
TTCTTCTTCTTCTTCGTCGCCTTCACCTTCTTTATCTTCTCCTACAACTTCTTCTTCTCCTTCTTCCTCGTCTTCTTCTTCTTCTTCTTCCTCCTCTTCTTCTTCTTCCTCTTACTTCTTCTTCTTCAACTTCTTTTATTCTTGTTCTTCTTCTTATTTCTCTACCCTTTCTTCTTTGTCACCTTCTTCTTCCTCTTCTTCTTCTTCTTCATGTTCTTCTTCTTCTTCTTTTTCTTCTTCTTCTTCTTCTTCCCCATCTTCTTCTTCTTCTTCCTCTTCCTCTTTTATTTCTTCTTCCTCTTCTTCTTTGGCTTCTTCTTTTTCTACTTTATTTTCTTCTTCTTCTTCTTCTCCTTCTTCTTGTTCTTCTTCATTTTCTACTTCTCTACTTCTTATTTCTATTCTCCTTTTTCTTCTTCTTGTTCTTGTTCTTCTTCTTCTTCTTCTTCTTCTTCTTCTTCTCCCCATTCCCCTTCTTCTGGGACTTCTTCCTCTTGTTCCTCTTCTTCCTCTTCTACTTCTTCTTCTTCTTCTTCTATGACTACTTCTTCTTCTTCTCTTTTTTCTTCTTCTTATTCTTCTTCTTCCCCTCCTTCTTAATCTTCTTCTTCTTCTTCTTTTTCTTCTTCTTTTTCTTCCTCATCTTCTTCCACATCTTCTTCTTCTTCTTCTTGTACTTCCTCTTCTTCTTCTTTTTCATGTTCTTCTTATGCTTCTTCACCTTCTTCTCCTCCTACTTCTTCTTCCTCTTTTCCTTCTTCTTCTTCTTCACCTTCTTCTCCTCCTACTTCTTCTTCCTCTTTTCCTTCTTCTTCTTCTTCACCCTCTTCTTCTTCTCTTACTTCTTCTTCTTCTTTGACCTCTTCCTCTTCTTTTTCTTCTTCTTTTTCCTCTTCTTCTTCTTCTTCTTCTTCGTCTCCTTCTTCTTTTTCTTCTCCTCCTCCTCCTCTTACTTCTTCTTCATCTTCTTCTTCTTCTTCTTCTTATTCTTCTTCTTCTTCTTCTTCTTCTTCTTCGCTTTCCTTTTCTTCTTCTCTTCTTCTTCTTCTTCTTCTTCCTCTTCTTCTAGTACTACTACTATTTCTTATTCTTCTTCTTCTTCATCTTCATCTTTATCATCTTCTCCTTGTTCTTCTTATTCTTTTTCTTTTACTTCTACTTTGTCTTCTTCTTCCTCTTCTTTATTAGCTACTTCTTCATCTTAATCTCCTTCCTCTACCTCTTCTTTTTCTTCTTTTTCTTCTTCTTCTACTTCTTCTTCTTCTCCATCTACTTATTCTTCTTCTTATATTTCTTCTTCTTCTTCTTCTACTTCTTTTTCTTTCTCTTATTCCATTTCTTCTTCTTCTTCTTCTTCATCTTCTTCAACTTCTTCTTCTTTTTCCTCTTTTTTTTCAACTTCTTCTTCTTTTTCTTATATTTCTTCTTCTTCTCCCTTTTCTTCTTCTTCTTTTCCTTCTTATTCTTCTTCTTCTTCTTCATCTCATTCTTCTACTTCTACTTATGCTTCTTCTTCTCCTTCTTCTTCATCATCATCATCATCAACCTCTTCTTCCCGCACTTCCTTTTGTTCTCTTGTTTTTCTTTTCTTATTATTATTGTTATTATTATTATTATTACTATTATTATTATGATTATTATTCCTCTTCTTATTCTTCTTCATCTTCTTCTTGTTCTTCTTCTTCTCCTTCTTCTTCTTCTTCTTCTTCTTGATCTTCTCCTACTTAATCTTCTTGTTCTTCTTCTTCTTCCTCTTCATCTTCCATTTCCTCTTTCTTCTTCTTCTTCTTATTCTTCTTCACGTGCTGCTTCTTCTTCTTCTTCTTCTTCTTCTTCATCTTCTTCTTCAGCATCTTCCTCTTCTTCTTCCGTTCTTCTTCGTCTTCTAGTACTTCACCAACGTCAACATCTTCTTCTTCTTCTTCTTCTTATTCTTCCTATTCTTCATCTTCTTCTTCTTGTTCTTATTCTTCTTCTTCATCTTCTTCTCCATCTTGCTCCTCTTCTTGTTCTTTTTCTCCTTCTCCTTCTCCTTCTTCTTGTTCTTGTTCTTGTTCTTCTTCTTATTCTTCTTCTTCTTCTCCTTCTCCAACTTCTTCCTCTTCTTTTTTTTTCTTCTTCTTTTTTCTTCTTCCTCTTCTTAATCCTCTTCATCCCCTTCTTCTTCAGGTTATTCTCCTTCTTCTTGTTCTTCTTCTTCTTCTTCTTCTTCTTCTTCCACTACTTCCTTTCCTTCTTCTTCTTCTTCTTTATTTTTCTTCTTCTTCTTCTCTCTTTTCTTCTTCAACTTCCTCTTCTTCATCTTCTGCTCCTTTTTCTTTTTCTTCTTCTTATTATTATTATTCTTCTTCTACATGCTCTTCTTCTTCTTCTTCTACTACTAATACTACTTATTCTTCTTCTTCTTCTTCTTCTTCTTCTTAATCATTTTCTTATTCCACCTCTTCTTTCTTTTCTTGTTCTTGCTCTTCTTCTTCTTCTTAATCTTATTTTTATTATTCTTCTTCTTCTTCATCTTCTTATTCTTCATCTTCTTCTTCTTCTTCTTCTTCTTCTACTTCGTCTTCTTCTTCTTCTTCTACTTCGTCTTCTTCTTCTTTTTCTCCTTCTTCTTATTCTTGTTGAACTTCTTCTCCTTCTTCTTCTTCTTCTTCTTCTTCTTATTCTTCATCATCGTCTTCTTCTTCTTCTTCTTCTTCCTCTTCTTCTTTAGCTTTCTCTTCGTCTTCTTCTTCTTCTAATTCTATTTCTTCTTCTTCTATTATTTCTTCAATTCTTCTTATTTCTATTCTTCTTCCTCTTCTTCTTCATATTCTTATTCTTTTTTGCTTCTCCTTCATCATCATCATCATCTTCTTCTTCTTCTATTCTTTTCTCTTCTTCTTCTTTTTTCATCTTCTTCTTCATCTTCTATAACTACTACTTCTTCCTCTTCTTCATCTTACTTCTTCTTCTTCATTTTCTTCTTATCCTACTTCTTTTTCTTCTTCTTTTACCATTACAACTATTACTAATACTTCTTCTTCTACTTCAACATTTCCTTCACCTTTTTCCCCTATTTTTTCTTCTTTTTCTTCTTCTTCTTCTTCTTCTTCTTCCTATTCTTCATCCTTTTCCTCTTACTTCTTGTTGTTCTTCTTCTTCAGGTTCTCCTTCTTCTTCTTTGTCTTCTTCTTCTTCTTCTTCTTCTTCTTCTTTTTCTTCTACTTCTTCTTCACTTTCTTCTTCTTCTTCTTCTACCCTTCCTCTTCTTCTACTTGCTCATCTTCTTCTTCTACTTTTTCTTCTTCATTATTTTTTCCCTATTCTTTATCTTCTTCTTTTTATTCTCATTCTTCTTCTCATTATAATTATTCTTATTCTTATTCTTCTTCAAGATCATCGTCATCTTCTTCTTCTTCTTCTTCTTCTTCTACTTCTTCTTCTTCTTTGTCTTCGTCTGCTTCTTCTTCTTCCTCTTCTTCTTCAGGTTCTTCTTCTTCTTCTTCTTTTTCTCCTTCTTCTTCCTCTTCAACTACTGCTACTGCTACTATTTATTATTTTTCTTTTCTTCTTCTTCTTCTTCTTCTTCCTCTTCTTCTTCTCCTCCTTCCTTTTCTTCTTCAACTTTTTCATCTTCTTCTCCTTTTCTTCTTCTTCTTCTTCTTCTTCTTCTTCTTCGTCATCTACTACTACTACTTTTTCTTCTTCTTCTTCATCTTCTTCTTTTTCTTCTTCTCCTACTTCTTGTTCTTATTATTCTTCTTCTTCATCTTTTTCTTCTTCTTCTTCCACTTCTTCTTCTTCTTCTCCTCTTCTTCTTCTTCTTCATGTACTTCTTCCTCTTCTTCCACCTCTCACATCTTCTTCTCGTTCTTCATGTTCATCTTCTTCTTCTTTTTCCTTTTCTTCTTTAGCTTCTTCTGCTCCTTCATCTTCTTCTTTTTCTTACAACTACTACTACTACTAATTCTTCCTCCTCTTCTTCTTTCTTTTCTTCCTCTTCTTGTGCTTCTTCTTTTTCTTCTTCTTCTTCTTCATCTTCTTCTTCTTCTTCTTCTTCTTCTTCGTTGCCTTCACCTTCTTTATCTTCTCCTACTTATACTTCTTCTCCTTCTTCTTCTTCTACATCTTCTTCTTTTTCTTCTTCTTCTTATTGATGTTTTGCCTCTTCCTCTTCTTCGCCTTCATACTACGACTTCTCGTTCTTCATGTTCCTCTTCTTCTTCTTTTTCCCCTTCTTCTTTAGCTTCCTCTTCTTCTTCTTCTTCATCTACTACTATTAATACTAATTCTTCCTCCTCTTACTATTCATCTTCTCCTACCTCTTCTTCTCTTCCTTTTCTTCCCCTTCTTGTGCTTCTTTTTTTATTCTTGTAATTCTTCTTTTTCATCTTCTTCTTCTTTTTCCTCTTTTTCTTCCTCCTCCTCCTCCTCTTCTTCTTCTTCTTCTTCTTTTTCTTCTTCTTCTGCATCTTTACCTTTTTTATCTTCTTCTACTTCTTCTTCTTCTCCTTCTTCTTCCTCTTCTTCTTCTTCTTCCTCTTACTTCTTCTTCTTCTTCTTCTTCTTCTTCTTCCTCTTCTTCTTCATCTCCTTCCTCTTCCTCCTCTTCATTAGCTTCTTCTTCTTCTTCTTCTATGTTTTCTTCTCCTTCTTCATCTGCTTCTTCTTCTTCTGCTTCTTCTTCATCTTCTTCTTCAGGTTCTTCCAAATGTTCTTCTTCATCTTCTTTCACTTCTTCTTCTCCTTCTTCTTCTTCTTCTTCTTCTTCTTCTTTTTCTTCTACTTTTTCTTCTTCATCATCATCATCATCTTCTTCTTCTTCTTCTTATTCTTCTCCTTCTTCGTAATCTTCATCATCTTCCTCTTCTTATTATTCTAATTCCTTCTTCTTCGTCTTCTTCTTCTTCTTCGTCTTCTTCTTCTTTTTCGTCTTCTTCTTCTTCTTCTTCCTCTTCTTCTCCTTCATATTCTTCTTGTTCTTCTTCATCATCTTCTTCTTCATCTTCTTGTCCCACTTCTTCCTCTTCCTTTTTCTCTTCTTTTTCGTTTTTTGCTTCTTCTTCTTCTTCTTTTTCTTCTTCTTCTCTTCTTCTTCTTCTGCTTCATCTTCTTCTTTTTCTTCTTTTTCTCTTCTTCTTCTTCTTCTTCTTCTTCTTCTACTTCCTCAACATCTTCCTCTTTTTTCTTCTTCTCTGTCATTCTATTCTTCTTCTTCTTCTTTATATTCTTATTCTTCTTCTTCTTCTTCTTCATCATCTTCTTCTTCTTGTTCTTCTGATTTTTCTTCCTTTTCCTCTTCTTCTTCTTCTTCTTCCTTTTCTTATTTAGCTTCTTCTTCATCTTCGTAATTTTCTTCTTCTTCTTCTTTTTCTTCTTTTGCTTGTTCAGCTTCTTCTTCGTCTTCTTCATCTTCTTAATTTTCTTCTTCTTCTTCTTCTTCTTCTTTTACTTGTTCTGCTTCTTCTTCTTCTTCTACTTATTCTTCTTCTTCTTTTTCTTCTTCGTCCTCTTCTTCTTCTTTTACTTCTTCTTCCTCTTCTTCTTCTTTTACTTCTTCTTCCTTTTCTTCTTCTACTTCTTCTCCTTTCATTCTTTCTCTTTTTCTTGCACTTCTTCTTCCGCTTCTTCTTCCTCTTCTTCCTATTATTCTACTTTTTCTTCTTCTTCTTCTTCTTCTTCTTCCTATTCTTCTTCTTCTTCTTCTTTTCCTTCTTATTCTTCTTCTTCCTCCCCTCCTTCTTCTTCTTCTTCTTCTTCACCATCATCATCTTCTTCTTCTTCTTTTTCTTCTTCTTCTTCTCCTTCTTCTTTTTCTTCTTAATCTTCTTCATATTCTTCTTCTTCCTCTACTTTTCTTCTTCTTCTTTTCCTTCTTCCTCTTCATCATCTTCTTCTTCTTCTTCTTTTTCTTCTTCTTATTCTTCTTCTTTTACTTCATCTTCTTTTTCTTCTTCTTCTTCTTGTTCTTTTGCTTTCTCATCTTCTTCTTCTTCTTTTGCTTTCTCATCTTCTTCTTCTTCTTATGGATCATCTTACTCTTCATCTTCTTCTTTTTATTCTTATTCTTCTTCTTCTTTTTGAGCTTCTTGTTCTTATTCTTCTTCTTGTTCATCCACTTCTTCATGATCTTTTTCTTCTTATTCTTCTTATTCTTTTTCGTCTTTTTCTTCTTCTTTCTCATCTTCTTCAGCTTCCTCTTCTTCTACTTCTTCTTCTTCTACTTCTTTTTCTTCTTCTTCTTCTTCTTCTTCTCCTCCTCCTCCTCCTCCTTTTACTTATTCTTCTTCTTCATTTTCTTCTTCTTCTTCATCATCTTCTTCCTTTTCTTCTTCTTCTACTTCTTCTTCTTCTTCTTTTTCTTCTTCTTCTTCTTCTTCTTCTTCTTCTCCTTCTTCTTCTTCCTCTTCTTCCACTTCTTCTTCAGCTTCTTCTCCCGCCTCTTCTTCCACTTCTTCTCGTTCTTGTTCTTCTTCTTCTTCTACTACTACTTCTTCTTCTTCTTCTTCTTCTTCTTATCCATCTTCTTCTTATTCTTGTTCTTGTTCTTGTTCTTCTTCTTCTTCTTCTTATCCATCTTCTTCTTCTTCTTCTTCTTCTTCTTCTTTTCAATCTTTTTTGTCTTCTTCTTCTTCTTCTTCATCTCCTTCCTCTTGCTCTTCATCTTTAATTTCTTCTTCTTCTTCATGTTCTTCTAATTCTTTCTCTTCTTCCTCCTCTTCATCTTGTTCTTCTTCGTCTTCTACTTCTTCTTCAACTTCTTCATCTTCTTCTTTGTCTATTTCTACTTTTTCTTTTCCTTCTTCATCTTCTTCTTCTTCTTCTTCTAAATATTCTTCTTCTTCTTCTTCTTCTTCTTCTTCTTTTTCTACTCCTTCTTATTTCTCTTCTTTTTCTTCCTTCTCTTCTTCTTCTTCTCCTTTATCTTCTTTTTCTTCTTCTGGTTATACTTCTTGTTCTTCTTCTTCTTCTTCTACTTCCTCTTCCTCTTCTTCTTGTTCTTTTTCTTCTACTTCTTGAACTTCTTCTCCTTCTTCTTCTTCACCTTCTTCTTCTCATCTTTCTTCTTCCTCTTTTTCTTCTTTTTCTTCCTCTTCTTCTTCTTCATCATCATAATGTTCTACTTCTTTTTCTTCAACTTCATTTTCTTCTTCTACATCTTCTTCTTCTTCTTTATCTTGCTCTTCCTCTTCTTCTTCTTCTTCTTCTTCTTCTTCTTCTTCTTCTTCTCCTTCTACTTCTTCTTCTTCAAACTCTTCATCTATCACATCTTCTTCTCTTCTTCTTCTACTACAACTACTAGTTCCTCTTCTTCTTCTTATTCTTCTTCTTATTCCTATTCTTCTTTTTCTTCTTCTTATTCTTATTCTTCTTATTCTTCTTCTTCCTCCTCCTCCTCTTCTTCTTCTCCTTCTCCTACTTCTTCTCCTTCTTCTTCTCCTTCTTCTTACTCGTCTTCTTTTATTTCATCTTCTTCTTTTTCGTAGTCTCCCCCATCTTTTCCTTCTTCTTCCTCTTCTTCTTCTTCTTCTTCTTCTACTACCACTTCTTCATCTTCTTGTTCTTCTTCGTCTTCTTCTTCTTCTTCTTAACCTTCTTCTTCTATGACTACTTTTTCTTCTCTCTTCTTTTTCTTCATCTTCTTCTTGTCCTTCTTGTTTTTTTACTTCCTCTTCATCTTCTTCTTATTATTATTCTTCTTCTTGTTCTTCTTCTTCTTCCTCTTCATCTTGTTCTTCTTCATCTTCTACTTCTTCTTCAACTTCTTCATCTTCTTTTTCTTCTACTTCAACTTTTTCTTTTCCTTTTTCATCTTCTTCTTCTTCTTCAACATTTCCTTCTTCTTCTTCTTCTTCTTCTCCTTCTTATTTTTCTTCTTTTTCTTCCTTCTCTTCTTCTTCTTCTACTTTATCTTCTTCTTCTTCTTCTTGTTATTCTTCTCCTTCTTCCTATTCTTCATGTGCTTCTTATTCTTATTCTTCTCCTCCTCCACCTTCTTCTTCTTCTACTTTCTCTTCCTCTTCTTCTTGTTCTGTTTCTTCTTCTTCTTGAACTTGTTCTCCCCTTTCTTCTTCACCTTCTTCTCCTCATCCTTCTTTTTCCTCTTCTTCTTCTTCTTATTCCTCTTGTTCTTCTTCTTCTTCATAATGTTCTACTTCTTTTTCTTCAATTTTATCTTCTTCTTCTTCTTGCACTTCCTCTTCTTCTTCTTCTTCTTCTTCAAACTCTTCATCTACCACATCTTCTTCTCTTCTTCTTCAACTACAACAACTAGTTCCTCTTCTTCTAATTCCTATACTTCTTTTTTGTCTTCTTATTCTTATTCTTCCTTTTCTTCTTCTTCCCCTTCTTCTTCTTCTTCTTCTCTTTCTCCTACTTCTTCTCCTTCTTCATCTTCTTCTTCTATTTCATCTTTTTCATCTTCTTGTTCTTCTTACTCTCCCCCATCTTTTCCTTCTTCTTCCTCTTCTTCTTCTTCTTCTTCTACTACCACTTCTTCATGATCTTGTTCTTCTTCGTCTTCTTCTTTTCTTCTTCTTAACCTTCTTCTTCTATGACTACTTTTTCTTCTCTCTTCTTTTTCTTCTTCTTCTTCTTCTTGTCCTTCTTGTTTTTCTACTTCTTCTTCTTCTTCTTCTTCTTCTTCTTCTTCTTCTTTTTCTTCATTTTCTTCTTTTTCTTCTTCTTCTACTTCGTCTCCTTCTCCTTCTCGTTCTCCATCTCCTTCTTCTTCTCATTCTTCTTCTTCACCTTCTTTATGTTCTTCTACTTCTTCTTTTTCATCATCTTCTTCTTCTACCTCTTCCTATTCTTCCTCCACTTAATTTTTCTCTTTTTTCATCATCATCATCATCTTGTTCTTCTTCTTTTTCTTTTTCTTCTTTCTCTATTTTTTAAGCTTTTTTCTTCTGCTTTTTTCTTATTCTTCCTTTGCTTCTTCTTCTTCTTCATCTACTAATACTACTACTACTTATTCTTCTTCTTCTTCTTCTTCTTCTTCTTCCCTTTCTTCCTATTTGTCTTCTTCTTCTTCTCCTTCCTTTTCTTCTTCTTCTTGTTCTTTTAACTCTTCTTCTTCATCTTCTTCTTCTTCTTCTTCTTCATCTTTTCCTTCTTCGTCCTCTTCTTCTTCTACTACTTTCTGTTCTTCTTCTTCTTTTTTTTTTCTTCTTCTACTTATGCTTCTTCATCATCTTGTTATTCTTCTGCTTCTTCCTCTTCTTCTTCTTCTCCTTCTCCTTCTTCTTCTCCTTCTTCTTCTCTCTCTTCTTCTTAAACTTCTTCTTCTTTCTCAACTTTTTCCTCCTCTTCTTCTTCTTACTTCTTCTTTTTCGTCTTCTTCTTCTTCTAATTCTTCTTCCTCTTTTTCTTGTTCTTTGTCTTCTTCTTCTTCATCATCTTCAACTTCTTCTCCTTCTTCTTCATCGTCTTCTCCTCCTCCTTCTTCTTCTTCATCTTCTTCTTTTTCTTCTTCTTCTTCTACTTCTTCTTTTTACTCTTTTTCTTCTTCTTCTTCTTCCTGTTCTTCCTCTTCTTCTCATTTTTCATCTTCTTCCTCTTCTTCTTTTTCTTCTTCTTCTTCTCCTTGTTCGTCATCTACTTCTTTTTCTTCTTCAACAACTCCCACTACTACTACGGCAACGACTGCTACTGCTCATTCTACTCCTTCACCTTCTTCTTCTTTTCTTACTTCTTCTTCTTCCTCTTCTTTTTCTCCTTCTTCTTACTTCTCCTTCTTCATGGTCTTCTACTTCTTCTTCTTCTTCTACTACTACTACTACTTCTTCTTCTTCCTTCTTTTGTTGTTTAGGTTGTTCTTCTTCTTCTCCTTCTTCTTTTTCATTTTCTTCTACCTTTACTTCTTTATCTTTTTCTTCTTCTACTACTACTTATACTTCACCTTCTTCTTCTTCTTCTTCTTCTTTTTCTCCCTCTTCTTCCTTTTCTTCTTCTTCTTCATCATCTTCTTTTTCTTTTCTTCTTCTTCTTCTTTCTTCTTCTTTTTCTTCTTATTTAACTTCTTCTCATATAACTTTTTCTTCTAATTTTTTTTTCTTCTCCTTTATCTTCTTCTTCTTCTCCTCCTTCCTCTTCTTCCTCTTATTTCTCTTCTTCTTCTTCTTCTTCTTCTTCTTCCTCTTTTTCTTCTTCTTCTTCTTCCTCTTCTTGTCCTTTTTCATCTTCTTCCTCTTCTTCATCTTTTTTTTTCTTCTTCTTCTTCAACTACTACTACTACTACTACTATGACTACTACTACAAGTTCTTCTCCTTCCTTCTTCTTCTTCTCCTTCTTCTTCCTCTCTGGCTTCTTCTTCATTATCATCATCTTCTTCTACTTCTTCTTTTACTTCTTCTCCTTCTTCATGGTCTTCTTCTTCTACTTGTTCTTCTTCTTCTACAGCTTGTTCTTCTTCTTCTTCTTCTTTTTATTCTTCTTCTACTTCTTCTTCATCTTCTTTTTCTACTTCTTCTACTTATTCTTCATCTTCTTCTTCTTCTTCCTCCTCTTGCTTTTCTTCTTCTTCTTCTTCTTCATCTTATTTAACTTCTTCTCCTTCTTCTTTTTTATCTTCTTCTTCTTCATCTTTTTCTTCTTACTCTTCTTTATCTTCTTCTTCTCCTCCTTCATCTTCTCCTTCTTCTTCGACTACCTCCTCTTCTTCGTCTTCTTCATGTACTTCTTCTTTATCTTTTTCTTCTATTTCTTAATCTTCTTCTTCTTCATGATCATCTTCTTCTTCTTTTTGTTCTTCTTCTTCTTCTTCGTCTTCTTCGTCATCATCTTCTTCTACTTCTTCTTCTCCTTCTTTTTCTTCTTCCACTTCTTCTTCCTCTTCATCTTCTGCTTCTTCCAATTATTTATTATTCTGCTTCATCATCATCATCCTCTTCTTCTTCTCCTTGCCCTTCCTCTTCAGCTTCTTCTTCTTCTTCTTCTCATTTTCTTCTTCTTTTTATTCTTCTTCTTCTTCTTCTTCTCCTCTTTCTTCCTCTCGTACTTATTTATCTTTGTCTTCTTCTTCCTCTTCTTGTTTCCCTTTTTCTGTCTTCTTGTTCTTCTTCCTCTTCTTCTTCATCTTCTTATTCTTCTTATTCTTAGTCTTCTTTTTGTTAATATTATTCTTCTTATGTTTTTTCTTCTTCTTGTTCTTCTTCTTTTCCTTCTTCTTCCACTTCTTCTTCTTCTTTTTCTTCTTCTTCTTCTACTTCCACTATTACTTCTTCTTCTTCTTCTTCTTCTTCTACATCTTCTCCTTCTAATTCTTAATCTTCTTTTTGTTAATCTTTTTCTTCTTATTCTTTTACTTCTTCTTATTCTTCTTCTTCTTCTTCTTCTACTTCTTCTGCTTCTTCTTTTTCTTTTTCTTCTTCTTCTTCCTCCTCTCCTTCTTCTTCTTCTCTGACTTCTTCTTCTTCTTCTTCTCCCTCTTCTTCCTCTTATTCCTCTTCTTCTACTTTTTCTACTACTTTTTCTTCTACTTCTTCTTCTTATTATTCTTCTTCTTCTACTTCTCCTCCCCCTCCTCCTCCTTCTCCTCCTTCTTCTTCATCTTCCTCTTCTTCATCTTCTTCTTCTTCATCATCTTCTTCTTTCTCTTCCTCTTCTTCTTCTTCTTATTCTAATTCTTCTTTTTTTCTTCTTTCTCGTCCACTTCTTCCTATCTTCTTTTTCTATTTCCTCTTCTTCTTGTTGTTTGTTCTCCTTATTCTTCTTCGTCTTCCTCTTCTTCGTCTTCTCCTTTTGCCTCTACTTCTTTTTCTTCTTCTTCTTTTTCTTCTTCTTCTTCTTCTTCTTCTTCTTCTTCTTCTTCCACTTCTTCTTTTTCTTCTTATTTTAATTCTTCTTCTTCCATTTCTTCTTCTTCTTCTTCTTCTTCTTCTACTTCTTCTTTTTCTTCATCAACTTCTTCTTCTTCTTCTTCATCATCTTCTTCTTCTTCTTCTTCTTCTTCTCCTTGTTCTTCCTCCTCTTCCTCTTCTTCCACTTCTTCTTCTTCTTATTCTTATTCTTCTTCCTCTTCTTCTTCTTCTTCTTCATCATCATCATCTTCTTCTTCTTCTTCTTCACCTTCTTTTTCTTCTTCTACTCCTTCTTCTTCCTCCTCTTCTTCTTCTTCATTTTCTTCATATTCTTCTTTTTCTTTTTCTCGTTCCTCTTCCTCTTCTTCTTCTTTTTCAAATTATTTTTTATTCTCTTTCTTCATCATCATCATCAGCAACATCATCATCATCTTCTTCTTCTTCTCCTTGCCCTTCCTCTTCAGCTTCTTCTTTTCTTCTCCTATTCTTCTTCTTCTTCTTCTTCACCTCTTTCTCCTTCTCCTACTTATTTACCTTTGTCTTCTTCTTCTTCCTCCTCTTGTCCCCCTTCTTCTTCTTCTTCTTCTTCTAATTCTTTGTCTTCTTTTTGTTAACCTTTTTCTTCTTATTCTTCTTTTGCTTTTTCTTCTTCTTGTTCTTGTTCTTCTCCTTCTTCTTCCTCTTCTTCTTCTTCTTCTTCTTCGTCTTCTTCTTCT
>JAIUJO010000340.1:275028-445028 GCA_023846275.1 Vanilla planifolia
TTCTTCAACTTGTTCTTATTCTCCTTCTTCTCCTTTTACTTCTTCTTTTACTACTACCTCTTCTTCTCCTTATACTTCATCATCTTCATCTTCTACTACTACTACTTTTTCTTCTTCTTCTTCTTCTTCTACATGTTCTTCTTCATCTTCTTCTTCCTCTTCTTCTACTTCTTCCTCTTCTTCTTTAGCTTCTTCTTCTTCTTCCTCTTCTTTATCATCTTCTTGTTCTTCTTCTTCTTCCTCCTCCTCTTCTTCTTCTTTTTTTCTTCTTCTTCTTCTTCGACTTCTTCTTCTACATCTTCTTCTTCATGTTCTGCTTCTTCTTCTTCTTCTCTGTTACACCCCATTTTTTCCTAGGCTGATTTTTGGCATACATTTTTTTTTTCTTTTTTTTTTATATAGACAGCTCAGATCGTCCCATACCAACCTGAGTAGCCTATGAAAACATAGGATATAACACATCAGTACACACCTACTTTCCTTAACAATGTGGATCCCATCTCCCAGGTACACCGTCAAATCAGGTTCATGACTCCTGAATTAACAGATGGACTCGCGCAATGTTACTCCTACTAGACCCAATACTCCTAACCCATACCGGTAGGAGAACCGATCTAATAGAAGTCTGAACCCCCACGGTTAAGTTCCATAGTCATGTAATGACCTCACCATCAAACAAAAAGATATATAACATCCACAATAAAATATGGCACTCCACACACCATACTCCAAGACAATAAAATAAAACAGTGAATGAAACTACATCACAAGAATAAGATCCAAGTCCAACAAGTGTAACATTATCCAACCAGAAACATAAGTCAGAATTACCCTCACATATTACATGACATATGAGAATAACAATCTCATTAAATACATCCAACAACAACAATCAACTAACCAGAATATCTCAGACAATCACAAATCAGATATCCTCCACAAGCCTGCTGACCACGATCCCACCTAATCAGGTAGCGTCAAGTCTGCCGAGCCACTGAAATATGTGACACAGGAATGAGCTACGCCCAGTAGGAAAGACAGCTAGTAAAACTCACATGCAAGAGAAGGATAATAGCAAAAATACAGGAATACAGCATAACAATGTATGGTGGATAGGCACTCTCAGTCCCAGACTCCGACCAACCACAGTCACCCCCAGTCACACCAGAGTAGCTCTCCTCTGGGCTTCCAGGTAGCGTGCCAGTGGGAACGCCCATCTCGAAACACGCATGGTGCCTAAGCACCCGACACCGCAGCGTCTCTCGTCAATCCATCTCCTGGAGACTATAGACAGATCCAGTCACAAAATCTCTAGCCAACGTGAGACACCCCTGCCACCCTAAGGCACGCAGGCCTACACACTTGGCTAGCCACTGCGAGACACCCCTGCCACCCTCAGGCGCGCAGGCCTACACACATGGACCAGGAGAGATCGACTCAGCCACCGTCCCAAAGAGTCCTCTACCAACAACTTCCATAGAAGCTCACGGCCCTACAGTCATTGCCAATCTCTAACTCCAAGATCCGACAACATATGTCCAGGTACGACAAGGCGCATACCAGTCCACATGTATACTGTGGAAGCTAAGTCTGAACCGCACAGTTACCTACCACAACTACCCTAAAACATCATATAGGGTCTATAGTTGTCCGGTCCAGTATGCCAATCCATAAAATATGCCAACACTTAGTAAACTGACTCAATCCATGCCCTTTGCCATCCAAGCAATACAACTATACCAGTTACTGACTGTTCTGGTAGCATCTATGTACCATACCTCTGTATGACTGTTTTCAACTGTACTATCGTCACTGATAACATTTTTCCCTACTTCAGGAAATTTTTAAATTCCGTAATCAATTTCCGTCTTTATCCATTTTTTTTGCAATTCGGAATAGTTTCCGAATTTAAATTCCACTAATGTCCTTTTTCCAAAAATTTGGATTAATTTCCGAATTAAATATTCTGTAAATTATTTTTCCGAAAATTCGGATTAAATTTTCGAATTAAATTTTCCCGTTTTTCCTCTTCCGCGCCGCATTAAAATTAAATAAATCATTTCCATAAATTCGGAATTAATTTTCGAATTATAAATCCTTCCGCTTCTCTCTATCCTCGTCAATTTCAGTTAATAATTGTTAATTAATTAATTTACGATTAATTATTAACTAATTAACTAATCCTAATCCATCTCCTTCCTCCGCCCGGCGCCCGCGAAACCCTAGCCGCCGCCACAGCCGACCAGTACGATCCTTCCGTCGATTTCCGGCGACTGCGAACAAGGAGAACAATTTCCTAACATGCTCCTAAGCATTAACAAATTTTTTGGCGAAATGGGAAATATTCCAGAAATTCCGAAATTGCAAAAGATACCGAATAGCGTTCAATTAAATCCGAATTTTTTTCATCCACATGCTCGTTTTCATTAAGCAAAATATTTCATGCTTTTAATTTTCTATTAAATAACGAATTTAAACCGAATTTCCTACCTCAACGACGCCGGCGACGGTGAACTTCGTCCGCAGCTCCTCACCGAACGAATCCAGTATCAATCGACTCTCCGCGTTCCCGTGAATCTCCAGGCACAAAAAGCCCCTTGCCAGGCCGCCGGAATCACGCGCCGTACGCCGGAAAAATCTCTCTATCGGCCGGTCGAACGAACCCTAATCGTTTCGCGAGGGTTTTATATTTCTGGCCGACACGATGAAAATCCACTACGCACCGTTGACACGCTTTCGACACGGTAAGCACCTGATACGTGCTGTCGACACGCTATCGACACGGTAAGCACCCGATCAGCCGGTTCAATCCCAACCGTCGATCACGACCGTCCGATCCGCTTATCAGAACGCACGCGCAAACTAACTCGGCGAACCGCCTCCGCCTCCGCTGAACCGTTCCGGTCCGGTTCACGCGCGATAAAAATAAATTTCCGGTTTTAAAATAACCGATCATAATTGATTTTCGAATTTCCAAAAATCCAATAAATCCAATAAATCCAAATAAACAGGGAAAATTACTTAAAAATTACCTCGGTGCTCCGAAAAATCCCCAGAAATTTCAGAAATTCCAATAGCCTCTAATTGAGCTCCTGGCTCATCCTACTGTCGATCTGAAATCATCCAAGCCAAAAATTAATTTATTAAAGATTAATATAAATTTTTTTTTTTACTGGGTATAACAATCTCCCCACCTTATCAGGAATTTCGCCCTCGAAATTCAGCAAGAAGTTCCGGCCACTTCTCCGCAACCTCCTGCTCTAGCTCCCAGGTTGCCTCCCTTTCGTCATGTCTATTCCACAGAACCTTGACCATAGGAAACGACCTGTTCCTCAGCTGTCTACTGCTCTCCTCGAGGATGCGAACTGGTAGTTCCACATAAGAAGAATCTGGTGTCACTTGCAAACCAGGAAGATCATCACTGATACAATGAGAAGGATCTGGCACATATCTCTTGAGATTCGAAACATGAAACACATTGTGAATCCCACTCAGCTGTTCAGGAAGTGCCAACCTGTAAGCCACTTCACCAATCCTCTCTAGAATAGGATAGGGTCCAATGTAACGAGGTCGAAGCTTAGAAGCCTTCCCGAACCGGAATAGACCTCGCATAGGACTGATCTTCAGGAATACCCTATCTCCCACAGAAAACTCAACAGCTCTGTGCTTAGGATCATAATATTTCGTCTGGCGATCTTGCACAATACGTAATCTGTCTTGCAATAACTTGACTTCAGCTGTGGTCTCCTGCACAATCTGAGGTCCCCACACTCTCCTGGAATCACCCTCCTCCCAACAAAGAGGGGATCTGCACCTACGCCCATACAATGCCTCGTAAGGTGCCATACCAATCGACGCCTGGAAGCTGTTATTATACACAAACTCTACCAAGGGTAACCGTCTGGCCCAATCTGTTGAGTAAGTTTGTACGCTCAAGCGTAGCAAATCCTCCAAGGTCCGAATAGTCCGCTCAGACTGTCCATCTGTCTGAGGATGATAGGCAGTACTAAACTTCAACTGTGTACCCATGGCAGTGTGTAAGCTCTTCCAAAACTGTGATGTGAACTTGGCGTCTCTGTCAGAAATAATAGATCGGGGAATTCCATGCAATCTGACAATCTGTTGAATATATACCTCTGCCAATTGTGCCGCTGAATCCGTCTTCTTAATTGATAAGAAATGGGCTGACTTGGTCAATCGATCCACGATGACCCAAATGGCGTCAAAACCTTGTCTGGTACGAGGAAGACCAGTCACAAAGTCCATAGTGATGTCATCCTATTTCCACTCCGAAATCGGCAATCTCTGCAACAATCCTCCCGGTCTCTGGTGCTCGGCCTTAACTTGCTGACATGTAAGGCACTTCTTAACAAAAGCAGTAACATCTGCTTTCAAACCTCTCCACCAGAAAACACTCCTCAAATTCCTATACATCTTGACTTCTCCAGGGTGCATAGCCAAGGTTCCATAATGAGTCTCTCGAAGGATCCTCTCCCTGAACTCCTGATGTGATGGCACACACCAGCGACCCCTGAAAGTCAAAATGTGGTCTCTGAGAGTAAAGTCTCCTCCCAATCCCTGCGATGCCAACTCAAACTTCTCTTTCAGCTCTTCATCACAAAGCTGAAGATCACGCATCTCAGATAACCAGTCAGCCCGAATAGTCAACGAACTGAGTCTGTGAGCCATTCTCTGAACAGACAACTGTTCCTGACATCTCTCAACATCCCAATCCAAGTCTGCTATAGAGTTGCAAGCTATCACAGTATGCACAACTGCGTGTCTGCTCAAGGCATCAGCCACTGGATTTGCCTTCCCCTCGCAGAAGTTTATCACCAGTTCATAGTCTTTTATCAATTCCAACCACCTCCTTTGCCTCAAATTCAGTTCCTTCAGAGTGAATAGATATTTGAGACTCTTGTGGTCGGAGAAGCAATCTACAGGAACTCCGTACAAATAATGTCTCCATATCTTCAAGGCAAAAATGACTGCAGCTAACTCCAAATCATGAGTGGGATAATTCTTCTCATGATCCTTCAGTTGCCTCGAAGCATATGCTATAACTCTACTATCCTGCATCAGTACGGCTCCCAAGCCTATGTGTGAAGCATCGGTGTACATCTGATACGGCTTCTCCTGTGTAGGTAACATCAATACTGGAGCGGTGCTAAGCCTCTGCTTCAGCTCTAGGAAACTGTTCTCACAACTCTCTGACCACACAAAAGATTTTCCCTTCCGGGTCAACTGTGTTAGTGGAGCGGCCAGTCTAGAAAAGTGAGGAACAAATTTCCTATAGTATCCAGCCAAACCAAGGAAACTCCGGATCTCAGTGACAGAAGATGGCCGTTTCCAATCCATAATAGCTCGTATCTTGCTAGGATCAACAGCCACGCCTTCTGCACTGACAATGTGTCCCAAGAATGCTACTGAGTCCAGCCAAAAGGAACACTTGGAGAATTTTGCATACAGCTCATTCTCCCGCAACTCTGTAAGCACAGTCCTCAACTGATCTGCATGTGTTTCCCTATCTCTGGAATAAATCAATATATCATCTATAAAGATGATCACAAACCGATCCAGAAAGGCATGAAACACTCGATGCATCAGGTTCATAAATACTGCTGGTGCATTAGTCAATCCAAAAGGTAACACTGTGAACTCGTAATGCCCATATCTAGTACGAAATGCTGTTTTGGGTACATCAGAATCTCTAATCCAGATCTGGTGATAACCCGAGCGTAAATCAATCTTGGAGAACACAGTTGCTCCCTGAAGCTGATCCAACAAATCATCGATGCGTGGTAAAGGGTATCGGTTACGAATAGTAACCTTATTCAATTCCCTATAATCCACACACAGCCTCATACTACCATCTTTCTTCTTGACGAATAGGACAGGGGCACCCCAAGGTGAACAACTGGGGCGTATGAGTCCCTTGTCTAATAAGTCCTGTAACTGAGTCTTCAACTCTGCTAGCTCAGCTGGAGCCATCCTGTAAGGAGCTCTAGCAATAGGAGCTACTCCTGCCTCCAAATCAATCGTAAACTCCACTTCCCTAGCTGGTGGAAGTCCAGGCAATTCCTCTGGAAAAACCATAGGGAAGTCTCTCACCACTGGAATATCTAACATAGGGGTAGTGGTGGCTTGGCTATCGGTCACATAGGACAACCAACCAGTACAACCCTTACTTACTAACCTCTCCGCCTGAAGAATTGAGATCAGGGGAATCTGCCTGTTCAGACCAAAGTATATCACATCCCCCGAACCAGGCACTCTGATCCTGACCTTCTTCTCCCAACAATCCAACACCACTGCATGGTAGCACAACCAATCCATTCCCAAAATGATGTCGAACTCTGCTAGTGGCACACATATCAACTCTGTCACGAACTCGTGTCCACTAATCAGAATAGATCCGTCAATCTTCTGAACAGTGGGAATCTCTTTCCCATCAGGAAGCCTAACCAATAAGGGTTCCTTCACGTAACCCTTGGATCCTGATATCTGATTCCAGATCCTCTCCACAACAAAAGAATGAGACGCACCAGTATCAAATAAAGTCATGCACTGCACGTTGCCAAAATAAAGCATACCTGTGATCACCTCTGATGACTCTGAAGCCTGCTGCCGAGTCAGTGCAAACACTCTGGGCTGTCCCCCAGATGAACCAACCGGTCCTGTGATCCTCTGTTTCTTCAACTCTGGGCAGTCGCACTTCTTGTGTCTGGGCTGTCGATAATGGTAGCAGATAATCCCCCCAGTCCGGGTACCTGCCTGCTGCCCTGGTCTCTCAGAGATAGGTCGTGGCTGGACCACGCCCTCCTGAGTACCACAGTGATCTCTGTGTCTCTTATCCTTTTTGTTTTGTTGGACATTTCTGAATTCCTTCCTCTTGTTGTGAGTCTCTCTCTGGGCCTCCATCCGGGTGTCAATAAGCTCAACGGATCTCGCAGCCTCTACCAAGTCACGAAACCTGGCAAACCGACTCACAACTAGCTGGCGCTGCAGCATAGGACGAAGTCCCTCCAGAAACATCTCACATCTGCGCTCCTCAGAAGGCACCAGCTCTGCGGCGTACCTCGCCAGATAAGTGAACCTCGATAAGTAATCGTTCACTGACATCTGGCCCTGCCTGAGGTGTATAAGTTCCCTCCTGAACTGAGACATGGCAGAAGCTGGAATGTAGCACTCCCTGAATGCCTCAACAAAGTCTTCCCATGCTATCTCGCTGTTCTGGGCCTCCCAAAACATAGCACGCCGCTGGCCTCTCCACCAGGTAGCAGCCTCTCCCTCCAATACTAGAGCAGCAAGTACTACCCTCCTGCCGAATGGACATCCCAAGGCATCAAATAGCTCAAGCATATGAGCCATCCAGTCATCTGCCACCGCTGGGTCAGCCGACCCACTGAAGCTCCGCGGACGCAACCGCATGAAGGCATCGATCCAACGATCCACGGCCGGCTCAACTGGCAATGCTGGGATCGTCTCCGGGGTAGGAGTAGTAGATACAGGTCTGCCCCTAGCTGCTCCACGAGCGGAAAGTCTCCTGGTACCAGCCATACTGTAAAAAGCAACTAATCTGGCATTAGAGTCGTCATTGGTAATTGGCATATGGACTACTATAGTAAACAAAAGAGTCAACAGTTCTCCCCACCTTGGGTTGAACTCCTATACATGTCTAGCCCCACTATCCTAACCTAGGGCTCTGATACCACTCCTATTACACCCCATTTTTTCCTAGGTTGATTTTTGGCATACATTTTTTTTCTTTTTTTTTTATATAGACAGCTCAGATCGTCCCATACCAACCTGAGTAGCCTATGAAAACATAGGATATAACACATCAATACACACCTACTTTCCTTAACAATGTGGATCCCATCTCCCGGGTACACCGTCAAATCAGGTTCATGACTCCTGAATTAACAGATGGACTCGCGCAATGTTACTCCTACTAGACCCAATACTCCTAACCCATACCGATAGGAGAACCGATCTAATAGAAGTCTGAACCCCCACGATTAAGTTCCATAGTCATGTAATGACCTCACCATCAAACAAAAAGATATATAACATCCACAATAAAATATGGCACTCCACACACCATACTCCAAGACAATAAAATAAAACAGTGAATGAAACTACATCACAAGAATAAGATCCAAGTCCAACAAGTGTAACATTATCCAACCAGAAACATAAGTCAGAATTACCCTCACATATTACATGACATATGAGAATAACAATCTCATTAAATACATCCAACAACAACAATCAACTAACCAGAATATCTCAGACAATCACAAATCAGATATCCTCCACAAGCCTGCTGACCACGATCCCACCTAATCAGGTAGCGTCAAGTCTGCCGAGCCACTGAAATATGTGACACAGGAATGAGCTACGCCCAGTAGGAAAGACAGCTAGTAAAACTCACATGCAAGAGAAGGATAATAGCAAAAATACAGGAATACAGCATAACAATGTATGGTGGATAGGCACTCTCAGTCCCAGACTCCGACCAACCACAGTCACCCCCAGTCACACCAGAGTAGCTCTCCTCTGGGCTTCCAGGTCGCGTGCCAGTGGGAACGCCCATCTCGAAACACGCATGGTGCCTAAGCACCCGACACCGCAGCGTCTCTCGTCAATCAATCTCCTGGAGACTATAGACAGATCCAGTCACAAAATCTCTAGCCAACGTGAGACACCCCTGCCACCCTAAGGCACGCAGGCCTACACACTTGGCTAGCCACTGCGAGACACCCCTGCCACCCTCAGGCGCGCAGGCCTACACACATGGACCAGGAGAGATCGACTCAGCCACCGTCCCAAAGAGTCCTCTACCAACAACTTCCATAGAAGCTCACGGCCCTACAGTCATTGCCAATCTCTAACTCCAAGATCCGACAACATATGTCCAGGTACGACAAGGCGCATACCAGTCCACATGTATACTGTGGAAGCTAAGTCTGAACCGCACAGTTACCTACCACAACTACCCTAAAACATCATATAGGGTCTATAGTTGTCCGGTCCAGTATGCCAATCCATAAAATATGCCAACACTGAGTAAACTGACTCAATCCATGCCCTTTGCCATCCAAGCAATACAACTATACCAGTTACTGACTGTTCTGGTAGCATCTATGTACCATACCTCTGTATGACTGTTTTCAACTGTACTGTCGTCACTGATAACATTTTTCCCTATTTCAGGAAATTTTTAAATTCCGTAATCAATTTCCGTCTTTATCCATTTTTTTTGCAATTCGGAATAGTTTCCGAATTTAAATTCCACTAATGTCCTTTTTCCAAAAATTTGGATTAATTTCCGAATTAAATATTCTGTAAATTATTTTTCCGAAAATTCGGATTAAATTTTCGAATTAAATTTTCCCGTTTTTCCTCTTCCGCGCCGCATTAAAATTAAATAAATCATTTCCATAAATTCGGAATTAATTTCCGAATTATAAATCCTTCCGCTTCTCTCTATCCTCGTCAATTTCAGTTAATAATTGTTAATTAATTAATTTACGATTAATTATTAACTAATTAACTAATCCTAATCCATCTCCTTCCTCCGCCCGGCGCCCGCGAAACCCTAGCCGCCGCCACAGCCGACCAGTACGATCCTTCCGTCGATTTCCGGCGACTGCGAACAAGGAGAACAATTTCCTAACATGCTCCTAAGCATTAACAAATTTTTTGGCGAAATGGGAAATATTCCAGAAATTCCGAAATTGCAAAAGATACCGAATAGCGTTCAATTAAATCCGAATTTTTTTCATCCACATGCTCGTTTTCATTAAGCAAAATATTTCATGCTTTTAATTTTCTATTAAATAACGAATTTAAACCGAATTTCCTACCTCAACGACGCCGGCGACGGTGAACTTCGTCCGCAGCTCGCCGCAGCTCCTCACCGAACGAATCCCGTATCAATCGACTCTCCGCGTTCCCGTGAATCTCCAGGCACAAAAAGCCCCTTGCCAGGCCGCCGGAATCACGCGCCGTACGCCGGAAAAATCTCTCTATCGGTCGGTCGAACAAACCATAATCGTTTCGCGAGGGTTTTATATTTCTGGCCGACACGGTGAAAATCCACTACGCACCGTTGACACGCTTTCGACACGGTAAGCACCCGATACGCGATAAAAATAAATTTTCGGTTTTAAAATAACCGATCATAATTGATTTTCGAATTTCCAAAAATCCAATAAATCCAAATAAACAGGGAAAATTACTTAAAAATTACCTCGGTGCTCCGAAAAATCCCCAGAAATTTCAGAAATTCCAATAGCCTCTAATTGAGCTCCTGGCTCATCCTACTGTCGATCTGAAATCATCCAAGCCAAAAATTAATTTATTAAAGATTAATATAAATTTTTTTTTTTACTGGGTATAACATTCTCCCTCTTAACATTCTTCTTTTTCTTATTCTTATTATTGTTGTTCCTCTTCCTCTTCTTCATCTTCTTCTTCTTCTTCTTCTTCTTCCTCCTCCAACACTTCCTCTTCTTCTCTTCTTCTTCTTCTTTTTCTTCGTCTTCTACTTCCTTATCTTTCTCTTTTTCTACTTCTTCTTGCTAATTTTACTTCTCTATCAACTTCTTCTTCTTCTTTCTTTTCTTCTTTGGCTTCTTCTTCTTCTTCTTCTTCTTCTTCTTTCTTTTCTTCTTTGGCTTCTTCTTCTTCTTCTTCTTCTTCTTCTTTCTTTTCTTCTTTGGCTTCTTCTTCTTCTTCTCTGCCTTCACCATATTTTTCTACATCATTATCTTCTTATGCTTGTTCGTTTTTTTCTTTCTCTTCTTCTACTTCTCCTTCTTCTTCCACTGCTTCATCTTTTTCTACTTCTTCTTTTTCCTATTCTTCTTCTTCTTCTTAATATTTCCCTTCAAATTCTTATTCTTCTTCATCATTATCATCATCATCATCTTCTTCTTCTTTCTCCACATCTTCTCCTTGTTCTTCTTCTTCTTCTTCTTCTTCTTCCCATTCTTCTTCTTCTTCTTTTCTTCATATTCTTCTTCTTCATCTTCTTCTTCTTCTACTACTACTTCTTCTTATTCGTAACCTTCCCCTCCTTCTCCTTCTTCTTGCTCTTCTTCTCCATCTTTTCCTTCTTCTTCCTCCTCTCCCTCTTCCTCCTCTTCTTTTTCTTCTTTTTCTTTCTTCTTCTTCTTCCTCCTCTTCTTCATCACCATAATCTTCATCTTCTTCTTCTCCTTCTTCTTCTCTATCTACTACTTCTTCTTCATTTTCTTCCACTTCTCCTTCTTCTTATTCTTATTCTTCTTCTCCTTCTCCTTCTTCCATTTCTTCTTCACCTTTTTCTTCTTCTTATACTTCTTTTTCTTCCTCTCCTTCTTCTTCTACTTCTTCCACTTCCACTTCCCCTTCTTCTTCCTCTTGCTTCTTCTTCTTCGTCTTATTATTATTATTATTCCTCTTATTCTTGTTCTCCTTCTTATTCTTCTTCATATTCTTCTTACACTTGTTCTTCTTCTTCTTCTTCATCTTCCTCTTCCTCTTCTTCTTCTTCATCTTCTTCTTTCTCTTCTTCCTCTTCTTCTTCTTCTCCTACTTCTTCTTCATCATCTTCTTCTTCTTCTCCTTTTTCACATACTTCTCCATCTTCTTCTTTTGCTTCTTCTTCTACATCTACTTCTTCTTCTTCTTCTTCTTCTCCTTCTCCCTCTTCATCTTTTCCTTCTTCTTTTTCTACTTGTTCTTGTTGTTCTTCTTCTTCTTATTCTTCTTCTTCTTCTTCTTCTTTTATTCATCTTCTTCTTTTGCTTCTTCTTCTTCTTCTTCTTCTTCTTCCTCTTCTCCTACATCTTCTTCATCCCCTCCTTCTTCTTCTTCTTCTTCCTCTTCTTCTTCTTCTTCTACTTCTACTTAATCTTCTTCTTCCCCTTCTTCTTCTTCTAGTTCTTCTTCCTCTTACTTCTTCTTCTTCTTTTTCTTCTTCTTCCACTCCTTCTTCCGCTTACTTCTTCTTCTACATCTTCTTCTTCTTCTTCCTATTCTTCATCTTCTTCTTTGTTCTTATTCTTCTTCTTCGTCGCCTCCACCTTATTCCTCTTCTTCTTTTTCTTCTTCCCTTTCTCCTTCTTCTTGTTTTTGTTCTTCTTGTTCTTCTTCTTGTTTTTCTTCTTCCCCATCTTCTTCCACTTCCTCTTCTTCTTCTTCTCCTTCTTTTTCTTCTTCTTCTTCTTCTCCTTCTTTTTCTTCTTCTTCTTCTTCTTCTTCTTCCACTTCTTTATCCTCTTCATTTACTTCTTCTTCTTCATCCTCTTCTTCTTTAGTTCATTCTCCTTCTGCATCTTATTCTTCTTCTTCGTCTTCTTCTTTCTCTTTTTCTTCGACTTCTTCTTCTTCCTCCACTTCTTCCCTTTTTTCTTCTTCTTCTTTTTCTTCTACTTCTTCCTTTTCCTATTCTTCTCCTTCTTCCTATTCTTCTTCTTCTCCTCCTTTTTCTTCTTCTTCTTCTTCTTCTTCTTCTTCTTTCTTTTTTCTTCAACTTCTTCTTCTTCATTTCCCTTTCTTCTTCTTCTTCTTCTTATTCTTTTACTTGCTCTTCTTCTTCTTCTACTTCTTCTTCTTCTCCTCCTCCTCCTCCTTCTTCTTCTTCTTCTTCTTCTTCGTCATCTTCGTCTTCTTCTTCTTCGTCTTCTTCATCTTCGTCTTCTTCGTCTTCTTGTTCTTCATCTTCTTCTTCTTCGTCTTCTTCTTCTTCTTCTTCTTCTTCTTCTTCTTCTTCTTCTTCTGCTTCTTCTTCTTTTTCTTCTTCTTCTTCTTCTTCTGCTTCTTCTTCTTCTCCGTCTTCCACTTCTTCAGCTTCTTCTTCATCATCTTCATCGTCCTCTTCTTCATCATCTTCTTCTTCATTTTCTTCTTCTTCTTCTTCTTGTTCTTCATCTTCTTCTTCCTCTTCTACTTCTTCTACCTCTTCCTCTTCTTCTTCTTCTTTTTCCTCTTCTTGTCCTCCCTCTTCTTCACTACCATCTTCTCCTACTTGTTCTACTACTACTACTACTAGTTCTTCTCCTTCACCTTATTCACGTTCTTCTTCGCTTACTTCTTCTTCTTCTTCTTTTTCTTCTTCGTCTTCGTCTTATTCTTCTTCTTCCTCCTCTTCTTCTTCTTCGTCTTCCTCTTCTTCACTATTATCTTCTCCTTCTTCTTCTTCTTCTTCTTCTTCTTCCTCTTCTTCTTCCTCTTCTTGTTCTTATTATTATTCTTCTTCTTCTTCTTCCTGATGTTCTTTAAGTTCTTCTTTTCTCTTTTCTTCTTCTTGTTCTTCTTCTTCCTCTTCCTCTTCTACTTCTACATCCTTTTACTTGTTCTTTTTCTTCTTATTCTTCAACTTTTTTTACTTCTTCTACTATTATTTCTTCCAATTCTTCTTTTTATTTTTTTTCTCATTGTTTTCTTTTAGCACAACTACATTTTTTTCTTCCTTTTCCTCTTCTTCTTCTTCTTCTTCTTCTCCTTCTTGTTTTTCTTCTCCTTCTTCTTCAGCATATTATTCTTCTCCTACTTCTTGTTCTTCTTCATCATCTTCTTCTTCTTCTTCTTCTTCTTCCACTTCTTCTTCAGCTTCTTCTTTATCTTTTTCATCATCGTCTTCTTCTTCTTCTTCTACTTCTTCTACCTCTTCTAATTCTTCTGCCTCTTCCTCTTCTTCTTCTTCCTCTTCTTGTTCTTCTCCTTCTTCTTGTTCTTCTCTTTCTCCTACTCCTTATTCTTCTTCTTCTTCTTCTTTCTTGTTCTTAATCTTCTTCCTCTTGATCCTCTTCTTCCACTTCTTCACCTTCTACTACGACTACTACTACTGCAATGATTACTTCTTCTCCTTCTTCTTCACCTTGTGTTTCTTCTCCAACTTTTTCTTCTTCTTCTTCTTCTTCTTCTTCTTCTTCTTATTGTTGTTGTTGTTCTTCTTCTTATTCTTCTACCTCTTCTTTTTCTTTCTCTTCTTCCCCTTCTACTACTACTACTACTACTACTTCTACTACATCTTCTCCTCATTGTTCACCTTGTCTTTCTTCTCCTTCTTCCTCTTCTTCTTCTCCTTCTCCTTCTTATTTTTCTTCTTATTATTCCTCTTCTTCTACAGCTTCTTCTTCTTCCTCTTCTTCTTCTTCTTCTTCTTCTTCTTCTTCTTCTTCTTCTTTTTCGCCCTCTTCTTCTTCAGTTTATTCTTCTTATTCTACTATTTTATTATCATCTTCTTCTTGTAATGTTTATTATTATTATTATTATTATTATTATTATTATTATTATTATTATTATTCTTCCTCTACTTCCTCTACTTCTTTTTCTTCTTCTTCTTCTTCTTCTTCTTCTACTCCTTCTTACTCTTCTTTTTCTTCTAATTCTTCTCCTTCTTTTTCTTCTTCTTCTTTTTCTTCGTCTTCTTCTTCTTCTTCTTCTTCTTCTTCTTTTTCTTCATCTTCTTCGTCTTCTCTTCTTCTTCTTCTTCTCCCCTATTTTCTACTTCTTCTTCCTCTTGTTGTTCTTCTTCTTCTACTTCTTTTCTTTTTCTTCTTCTTCTTCTTCTTTTTATTCTTACTCTTCTTCTTATTCTTATTCTTCTACTTCTTCTTCTTCACTTATTTCTTCTTCTTCTTCTTCTTCTTCTTCTTCTTCTTCTTCCTCTTAATCTTCTTCTTGTTTTGGTTACTTCTTCTTCTTCTTCTTCTTCTTCTTCTCCTTCTTTTACTTCTTCTTCTTCCTTTTCTTCTTATTCTTTTTCTTCTTTTTCTTCTTCTTCTTCCTCTTCTACTTCTTCTACACCTTATTCTTCTCTTACTTCTTCTTCTTCTTCTTCTTTATCTTCTACCTCTTGATATTCTTCTTCTTCTTCTTACTTCTTCTTCATCACCTTTTTCTTCTTTTTCTTCTTCTTCCTCTTTTTATTCTTCTTCTTTCCCTACTTTTTCAGGCTCTTCTTCTTTTGCTTCATTTTCTTCTTCTTCTTCTTCTTCTTCATCATCTTCTTCTTCTTTTTCATTTTGTCCTTCTTCTTGTTCTTCTCATTCCATTTATTCTTCTTCTTCCTCCTCCACTTCTTCTTCTTCTTCCTCTTCTACCTCTTCTTCATCTTCTTCTTCATCTTCTTCTTCATCTTCTTCTTCTTCTGCTTCTTTTACTTCTTCATCATGTTCTACCTGTTGTTCTTCTTCTTCTTTTTATTCATCTTCTTCTTCTTTTTCTTCTCCTTCTTCCTCTTCCTCTTCTTATTCTACTTCATCATCTTGTTGTTCATCTTCTTCCTCCTCCTCTTTCTTTTCTTCTTCTCTTCTTCATCTTCATCTTCTTTTTCTTCTTCTTCTTCTTTTTCTTCATCTTCTTCATCTTATTCTTCATCTTCTTCTTCTTCTTCTTCTCCTCCTCCTCCTTCTCCTCCTCCTCCTTCTTCTTCTTCTACAACTACTTCTTCTCCTCCTCCTTCTTCTTTATCTTAACTACCATCTACTCCTTCCTCTTCTACTTCATCTTCTTCTTTAATTTCTTCTTCATCAACTTCTTCTACTTCTTCTTTTTCTTCTTCTGCTTCTTCTTCTTCTTTTCTTCTTCTTCTTCTTCCTCTTCTTCTTCTTTCTCATCTTATTCTTATTCTTCTTCTACCTGTTCTTCTTCTTCTTCTTCTTCCTCACGTTCTTCTTCTTTTTTAACTTCTTCTTCTCTCTCTTCTTCTTCTACATCTTTTTCTTCTTCTTCTTCATCATCTTCTTCTGCTAATTTTTCTTCTTTTTCTACTTCTACTTTTTTCATCCTCTTCTTCTTGTTCTTCATTTTCTTATTCGTCTTATTTTTATACTTCCTTTTCATTTTTTCTTCCTCTTCCTCTTATTTCTTCTTCACCTTCTTCTTCTTTTCCTTTTTCTTCTTCATCTTCTTCTTCATGTTCATCTTCTTCTTCTTCATCATCTTGTTCTTATTCTTCTTCATGTTCTACTTCTTCTTCTTCTCCTTGTTCTTCTCTTTCTCCAACTCCTTATTTTTCTTCTTTCTTTTCTTCTTCTTCTTCCTTTTCCTCTTTTTCTTCTTCTTCTTCTACTACTGCTGCTAAATTATTTCTTCTCCATCCTCTACACCTTTTTCTGCTTCTACATATTTTTCTTCTTCTTTTCTTCTTCTTCTTCTTCTTTCTTTTCCTCTTCTTCCTCTTCTTCAGCTTCTTCTTCATCTTCTTCATTGTCATCATCAACTTCTTCTTCTCCTTCTTCTTCAACTTCCTCTTCTTCTGCTTCTTCTTCTTCTTCTTCTTCTTCATTTTCTTCTTCTTTTTCTTCTTCATTTTCTTCTTCTTCTTCTTCTTCTTTGTCTTGTTTCTGTTGTTCATCATGTTCTACTTCTACTTCTTCTTCTTCATCTTATTTTTTTCTACTTCTTCTTTTTTCCTTTTCTTCTTCTTCAACTTCACCATCTTCATCTTCCTCTTCCTCTTCTTCTCTTCTTCTTCTTGTACTTTTTCTTCTTCTTCTTCTTATTCTTCTTCTTTTTCTTCTTTTTCTTCTTATTCTTATTCTTCTTCTTCATCTTCTTCATCATCATCATCTTCTTCTTCTTCTTCTACTTCTACTTCTTCTTTTTCTCATTCTACTTCCTCATCTACTTCTTCTTCTTCTTCTTCTTTTTCTTCTTCTTCTTCTTCTTCTTCTTCTTCTTTTGCTTCGTCTTCTTCTTCATCTTCTTCTTCGTTTCCTTCTTCCTCCACTACTATGACTACTTCTATTTCTTCTTTACCTTCACCTTCTTCTTCTCTTACTTCTTCTTCCTTTTTCTTTTTCTTCTTCTTCATCTTCTCTACTTCTTCTTCTTCTTCTTCTCCTTTTTCATCATTATCTTCTTCATCTTATTCATCTTCTTTTTCTTTTTTTTCTTCTTTTTCTTCTTCTTCTTCTTCTTCTTCTTCTTCTTCTTCTTTTTCTTCTTTTTCTTCTTTTTCTTCTTCTTCTACTTATTCTTCTTCTTCCTCTACTTCTTCTTCCTCAATCTTCTTCCTTTTCTTCTTCTACTTCTTCTTTTTCTTCTTCTTTTTCTTCTTCTTCATCATCATCATCTTCTTCTTCTAATCCTTCATGTTCTTCTTCTTCGTCATATACATCTTCTTCTTATGTCTTCTTCTTTTTCTTTTTCTTCTTCTTCTTCCTCTTCATATTTTTCTTCCTATTCTTCTTCTTCTACTTATTTTTCCTTTACTTCTTCTTCTTCTTCTACTTCTTCTTCCTCTTTATTTTTCTCCTTCTTCTTCTTCTACTTCTTTTTCTTGTTCTTCTTCCACTTCTTCTTCTTCTTCTTCCTCTTGCTTCTTATTCTTCTTCATCATCATCATCATCGTCATCTTCTTCTTCTCCTTCTTCTTCTTCTTTATCTTCTTCTTCCTCTTCTTCTTCAACTTCTTCTTCCTCTTCTTCCTCTTCTTCTTCTTCTTTTTCTTCCTCTTCTTCTTCATCTTCTTCTTCTTCTTCTTCTCCATGTTCTTTTTCTTCTTCTTCTTCTTCTTCTTCTTCTTCTTCTTCTTCTTCTTCTTCTTCTTCTTCTTCTTTTTCTTCTTCTTCATCTTCTTCTTGTTATTTTCTTTTTCTTGCTCTTCTTCCTCTTAATCTGCTTCTTCTTCTTCTTCTTCCTCTTACTTTTTGTTCTACTTCATCATCATCATCTTCTTCTTCTTCCTCTTACTTTTTGTTCTACTTCATCATCATCATCATCTTCTTCTTCTTCTTCTTCTTATTCTTCTTCTTCCTCTTCATCTTCTTATTCAATTTCTTCTTTAGCTTCTTCTTCTTCTTATTTTTCGTCTTCTTCTTCTGTTTCATGTTCTTCTACTTCTTCTTCTTCTTCTTGCTCTTCTTCTTCTTCTACTTCTTCTTCTTCTTCTTCTTTCTTCTTCTTCTACTTCTTCTTCCCCTTCTCTTCTTCTTCTCCTTCTTCTTCCTCTTTGTTTTCTTCCTTTTCTTCCTCTTCTTATTCTTCTTCTCCTTTTTCTTTCTTCCTCTTACTTCTTGTTCTCCTTCTTTAAATCTTCTTATTCATCTTCTTCTTCCTCTACCTCTTTTGTTTCTTCTTCTCTCTTACTTCTTTCTCTTCTTCTTCTTCTTCTTCTTCTTCTCCTCCTCTTCTTTTTCATCATCTTCTTCTTCTTCTTCTTAATCTTCTTCTTCCTCTTATTCTTCTTCTTCCTCCTCCTTTTGTTCTTCTTCTTCCTTTTCTTCTTCTTCTATCTCTTCTTCTCCTTCTTTTTCTTCTTCTTCTCCTTCTCTTTTCTTTTCTTCCTCCCCTTCTTCTCCTTCATCTTATTCTTTTTCTTCTCCTCCCCCTTATCCTTCTTCTTCGTCCTCCTCTTCTTCTTTCTACCCTTCTTCTTCTTCTTATTCTTCATCTTCTTCTCCTTCATCTTCTCTTCTTCTTCTTCTTCTTCTTCTTCTTCTTCTTCCTCTTCTACTTCTTCTTCTTCTTCTTCTACTTCGTCATCATCTTCTTCTTCTTCTACTTTTTCTTCTACCTCTTACTTCTTCTTCTCCTTCTTGCCCTTCATCTTCTTCTTCTTTTTCTCCTTCATCTCCTTCTTCTACTTCATCTTCTTCTACTTTTACTTCTCCATTTTTTTCCTCTTCTTCCTCTTCTTCTTCTACTTATTCTTCTTCTTCTTATTCTTCTTCTTCTTCTTCTTTTATTCTTCTTCTACTTCTTCTACTTCTTCCTCCACCTCTTCCTTTTCTTCCTCTTCTTCTTATTCTTTTTCTTCTTCTTCTTCTTCTTGCTCTACTTCTTCTTCTTCTCTTACCTCTTCCTTTTACTCTTTTTCTTCTTACATGTTCTTTTTCTTCTTCTTGTTCTTCCTCTTCTTTTTCTACTTCTTCAACTTCTTTTTTTTCCTCTTCTTCTCGTTCTTCATCTTCTTCTTCTTCTTGCTCTTCTTGTTTTTCTTCTCCTTCTTCTACTTCACCTTCTTTTTCTTCTTCTTCTTCCTCTTCCTCTTCTCCCAATTACTTCTTCAACTTCTTTTTCTTATTCTTTTTCTTCTTCTTCTTCAGCTTCCTCTTCTTGTTCTTGCTTTTCTTCTTCTTCTTCTTTTTCTTCTTCTCCTACTTCATTTTCTTCTTTTCTTCTTCTTCTTCTTCTTCATGTTCTACTTCTTCTTCATCATCATCTTCTTCTTATTCTTTCTCTTCTTCTTCTTATTCTTCTCCTTCTTCTTCTTCTTCTTCTTCTTCTTCCTTTTCCTCGCCTTCTTGTCTTCCTTTTCTTCTACTACTACTAGTACTACTACTTTTTCTTCTTCTTCTTGTTCCTCTTCGTCTTCTCCTTCTTTTTCTTCATCATATACTCATTCTTGCTCTTCGTCTTCTTCTTCTGCTTCCACTTCCATTTCTTCTTCTTCTTCTTTTTTCCTTCTTCTTCTTCTCCTTCTCCATCCTCCTCCTCCTCTTCTTCCTTTTCTTCTTCTTCTTCTTCTTCTTCTTCTTCTTCTTCTTCTTCTACTACTACTACTACAACAACTACTACTACTACTACTACTACAACTCCTTTTCCTTATTTTTCTTCTCCTTCTTCTTCTTCTCCTGCATTTTCTTAATCTTCTTCTTCTTCTTCTTCTTCTTCTTCCACTTCTTCTTCTTCCTCTTACTTCTTTGCATTCTTCAACATTTTCTTGTTCTTCATCATCTTCTTCTTCTTCTTCTTCTTCTTCTTCTCATTGTTCTTCTTCTTCTTCTTCTTCTCCTTATTATTATTATTATTATTATTATTATTATTCTTCCTCTTCTTCCACTTCTTCTCTGTCTTCTTCTTCTTCTTCTTCTTCTTCTCCTTCTTTTACTTCTTCTTCTTCTTCTTCTTCTTCTTCTTCTTCTTCTTCTTTTTCTTCTCCTTCTACACCTTCTTATTCTTCTCTTACTTCTTTTTCTTCTTCTTGTTTGTCTTCTTTTCCTTCTTCTTTTTCTTCATTTTTCTTCTTGTTCTTCTTCTAAATCTTCTTCTTCTACTACTTCCTCTTCTTCTTCTTCTTCCTCTTCTTCTTCCTCTTATTCTCTTTTTCATCTTCTTCTCATACTTCTAATTCTTCTTGGTCTTCTTCTTCTTAATCTTCTCCTTTTTCATATTCTACTTCTTCTTTCACTTCTTCTCTGTCTTCCTATTGTTCTTGTTCTTCTTGTTCTTCTTCTTATTCTTCTTCTTCTTCCTTTTCTTCTTTTTTATGTCTTACTTTTTCTTCTTCTTCTCCTTGTTCTTCTTCCTCCTCTTCATCTTCTTCTTCATCAACTTCTTCTTCTTCATCTTCCCCTTCTTCTTCGTCTTCTTCTTCTTCTTCCTTTTGTTCTTCTTCTTCTTCTTCTTCTGCTTCTTCTTTTTCTTCTTCTTCTTTTTCTTTTTCTTCTTCTTCTTCCACTTCTTCTTCTTCATCTTTTTCTTCTTCTTCCTCTCCTTCTTTGGTTTCTTCTTCTTTTTCTACAACTTCTTCTTCTTCTTCTTCTTCTTATTTTTCTTGTTCTCTTCTACTTTTTTTCTTTCATCTTCTTCGTCTTCTTTTACTTCTTCTTCTTCTTCTTCTTCTTCTTATCCTTCTTCTCCTTCTTCCTTTTCTTCCTCTTCTGCATCTTCTTTTTTTTCTTCATCATCTTTTTCTTCTTCTTATTCATCTTCTTCTTCATCTTCTTCTTCGTCTTCTTCTTCTTCTTCTTCCTCTTTTTCTTCTTCCTCTTCTTTTTTTTTCTTCTTCTTCTTCTTCTTCTTCTTCTTCTTCGTCTTCATCATCCTCTTCTTCCTATTCTTATTCTACTACAACTACTATTTCTACTTCTTCTTCTTCTTTCCCTTATTCTTTTTCTTCTTCCTCTATTTCTTCTTCTTTTTCTTCTTCTTCCTCTTCCACCTTTTCCTCTTCTCCTTCATCTACTTGTTCTTTTTCTTCTTCTTTTCCTCCTCCTCCTCCTCCTCTTCTTCCTCCTCTTCCTTCTTCTTCTTCTTCTTCTCCTCCTCCTCCTCTTCCATCTTCTTCTTCTTAGTGTCCCTCTTCTTCTTTTGATTCTAATTATTCTGCTTCTTCTTCTACTTCTTCTTCTTCTTCACCATCTTCTTCTTCTTGTTCTTCTTCTTCATCCTCTTCTTCTTCTTTTTCTTCATCTTCTTCTTCTACTACTACTTTTACTACTAATATTCTTCTTCTTTTTCTTACTTATTCTTCTTCTTCTTCTTCATCTTCTTCTTCTTCTTCTTCTTCTACTTCTTCTTGTTCTTCTTCCTCATCTTCTTGTCCTTCTTCTTCACCTTGTTCTTCTTCTTTTTCTTTTTCTTCTTCTTCTTCTTCATCTTCTTCCTCTTCTTCTACTTCTTCTTCTTCCTGTTCTTCTCTTAATTCTTCTTCTTCCTCTTCTCCTTCTTGTTCTCCTTCTTCTTCTTCTTCTTCTTCTTCTTCTCTTCTTGTTCCTGTTCTTCTTCTCCTTCTTCTTCTTCCTCTACTTTTTCTGCATACTTTTCTTCTTCTTCTTCTTCTTATTCTTCTTCCTCCTCCTCTTCTTCTTCTTTCTTCTAATCTTCTTCCTCTTCTTCTAATTTTTCTTCTTTTTTTCTTCTTGTTCTTCTTCTTCCACTTATTGTTGTTCTTCTTCTTCTCCTTCTCCTCCTCCTCCTTCTATTTCTTTTTCCTCTTCCCCTTCATCTTTATCATCATCTTCTCTTTCTTCTTCTTTTTCTCCTCCTCCTCCTCCTTTACCTTCTTCACCTTCTTCTTCCACTTCTTCTTCTTCTTCTTCTTCTTCCTCCTCCTCTTGTTCTTCCTCTTCTTCTTTATCTTTCTCTTACTTCTTCTTATTATTATTATTACTCTTCTTCTTGTTGTTGCTATTCTTCTTCTTTTTCATCATCTTCTTCTTCTTCTTCTTCTTCCTCTTCTTCTTCTTCTTCTTCTTCTTCTTCTTCTGCTTCTTATTCTTATTTTTCTTCTTCTTCTTTCTATTCATTTAGTTGTTGTTCTTCTTCTTCTTCTTCTTTTTCTCCTTTCTCTACTTACATTTTTTTTCTTGTCCTTCTTCTTTTTCTTGTCCTCCTCCTCCTCCTACTTCTTCCACTTCTTCTTCCTCTTCTTCTTTTTCTTCTTCTTCTTCTTCTTCCTCTTCTTCTTCATCTTCTTCATCTTCCTCTTCTTCTTCTTGTTCTTCTTCTTGCACTTCCTCTTTATCTGCTCTTCTTCTTATTATTTTTCTTCTTCTACTTCCTCTTCCGGTTCTTCTTCTTCTTCCTCTAATTCATCTTCTTCTTCTTTTTGAACTTTTTCTTCATCCTTTTACTTCTTCTTCTTCTTCTTCATCTTCTTCTTCTTCTTCTTGTTCTTCTTCTTCTTCATCTCATAATTCTTCTTTGATGTGAAACAAACATTGCTTTGAATTTGTTATATTATGTTATTATAATTTCTATTTTCTTTTATTTATAAAATATTTACTTGTTATTAAAATAATAATTTATAACCATTTAAAAATTTAAATTTTGTAATTCATAACAATTTTGAATAAGGTCTAATTAAGATGAAACAAATAATGTTAGAATTGTCTCAATGAGCTCTATCTACTAAAAAAATCATTTTTATATCTTAAATATTTTTTAAAAACTTTTTACACTTTATATAACTTTTGATATGAATTTAATTTGATGATGAGGATATTAAGCATGATCACCAATCTTTTTAAGAATGAAGCTTTCCAAAAACTTATCTCATTTCTTCAAATATTTTGCTTTTATGGGGTAATATTACTTGTTAACTATAAATATTCACTCATGTAACATTTGCATTTATTTTATTTGGTTACATTATACTTTTCATATTGTGTTTTTTGTTTTAATATACATTTACTTAGTGTTAAAAAAATAATATATTATTATTTATGCCTACTTATTTTTACAATTTATAGTAATTCTAGACATGCTCAATTGAGACAAAACAAACTTTGTCAGACTCATCTTGATGAGCTTTAAGTAATTCAAGATTTAGTTCATATATATATATATATATATATATATATATATATAATTTTGGCATGGTTTATAAATCATTTCATTTTGTACCTTATTTGACCATCAAAGATATTGCACTTGATGACTTTAATATCATAGAATAAACGATACCCATTAAATTTTCCTCATTTCCAAAACATTTTCACATTAATTAGGTTGTATTTGAACTAAAATTAGTGTGTACGAATCCCACAAGAGGTGTGCTAAATCGTGGCTCCTAGAATAGTTTTGCTAATTTTTGGATTGTATTTATTTTCTAAAATATCTTCATAGAAATAACTATATTTTGGGGAAAAACCTTGGATGTTCAAATTTATATGTGAAATTTATGATTAAAAAAAATAAAAAATAAGAATTTTAATTATACATTGAAAGTTTTAGATTTTTTGGTTCAAACTAGAACCTATGTCCTCACTCAACCATGGTTAGGAAAAAGTCCCCTATCAAAGAGTTATAACTTGATGTTTTTTTCATTACAGTTCACCTCCAATATACTTGAAATTTTTTCTATGATTCATCTCCAACCTACTAGCTTTTGTAGGTTCAAGTATAGCCCAAGCTTCTTGTGCTCAATTCCAACTTATATTTTTATTAGATCATATGAAAATTAAACTTTTACAAATGTTTTGCTGCATAACCAAAAGAAAAAACAAAAATGATAAAATCATGCAATATTTCCCATAGATTTTGATGAAAAAAAGACATAAAAAGCTAAATATTATAATGATTGATGAGAAAATTAAAGCTTAGAAGATTTACGCTTAGCTTGAAAAATTAAAAAATTATTGAAGCAGTAAGTTGTATATGATGTTTGGAGATTGTTACATCAATGAACTTTGATATATTATGGTGTTATTATAGATCTTCTCTCATATGATCATGACATTTCTTTTATTTTCTTATATTAAATTATTTCAATTTATCTCATTTTAGAATTAATATAGATTTATTTAATATAAAAAATAATTTATTTTTATTTATGCTTATTCACTAATTCATGCAATTCCAAATGGGTCTAATTAAGATGGGCCAAATTTCAATGGACTTGTCTCGATGTGTTTTATCCTTCTAAATATTCATTAATTTATTTTGAACAAACTTAAATGAGAAAACTTATTATTAAATATTAGTTTTATTATTTTCAAATACTAATTAGAATTATTATATTTTTTTAATGGTTTTAACAAGCTCTATTAAGTATTTTAATTCCTATAGATTCTACATATGAACTTCTTAGTGCCTTTGAGTAGAGCCTTCCAATATAATTGTCTCATTTTTCAATTTTTTTTTGTTTTACTTGGTTATATTAAAATGAAAGTTTAATTCTCTACACGTGCGACCATTGCAACCCTTGAATTTGTTTATATCACATTGCTTTAATGTATCTAATTTTTGCTCTAATATATATATTTACTTAACATAAAATTAATAATTTATTATTATTTATGCTTATTTTCTTAGTAATTTATAGAAATTCCAAATGAGCTTTATCAAATTAAGTTTTCATTTTTATATTTTGAAATATTTTATTTTTTTATGTTTTGCTAGACTTTATAAGACCTTTCAATTAGTACTTGAAGATGTTACACTATATGTCCTTAATAACATGGAATGCAATTTTCTTTTAAACTTTATCTCATTTCTTCAAATTTTTTACTTTCATTTAGTTATATTACCATGTAACTTTTAATCACTTTTTGTTTTACTTTTATAAAAATGTTATTTTATTATATTGCAATAATTAAATTTTTCTCATTTTAGATTTAATAAATATTTACTTAATATTTCAATAATGATTTTTTATTATTAAATTTTATTTACTTATGCTATTTGTAGTAATTATAAATAATCTCACATAAAGAACAAATAAATTCATTTGATTGATTCAAACAAGCTCTATCAACTAAATATTTATTTTATTTTTTAAAATATTTAATGTTTTGTGGTTTTTTACATATTTTATGAGAGATTGGCATTCATACATGATTCTATGATTGATTATATTACATTCAATCTTCTTGGTATCTTATAATACAACTTTTTTATGCAATTTATCTTATTTCTTAAATGTTTTTACTTTGATTTGCTTATATTACTATGCAACTCTATTTCTCTTCTCATGTGACTTTTACACCATTTTTTCTTATATTATATTGCTTCAACTTAACAAATTTTAACTTTAATATTTATTTATTTAATATTAAGCTAATAATTTATTATTACTTATACTTATTTTTTTGGTAATTCATAGCAATTCTAAATGTGGTCAGATCAAGATAAAATAAACTTCATTGGGTTGCTTTTAATGAGCTCTATGTAACTAAATATTTTTTAAATACTTACTTTTTAATGGTTTTAACAAACATTAAGAGACATTTAGATTCATTTTGGATTTGATGATCATGAAAATTACATTCCATCTCTTCAGTATCTTAGAATACACCTTTTCAATACAATTTATCTCATTACTTAAATATTTTTCGTTGATATAGTTATATGACTATGTGCTTCTAAATCTTCAGTGGTGTGACTTATATGTCACTTTTTTAGTTCTTTCATAATTCTTCATTTTATATCATTTTATCTTTAATATATATTTAACTAATATTTAACAAAATGACATTTTAATGTTTTTTAATTTGATAATTCATAGTGGTTCTAAACCTAGTATAATAGATATGAAATAAATGTTGTTAGGCACCTCTTGACAAGCTATGTCAAATTAAATATTAATTTTAAAATTTTAAAAATATTTGAAGGGTTATGGCATATGTTACAAGATTTTTAAATTCATTCCTTTTTTCATAATCAAGGATGTTATACTCGATCTACTTAATATTATGGAATGAAAGTTTTTCATATAATTTGTCATTTCTTTAAATGTTTGTTTTTGATATGGTTATACTACTATGTAGCTCTAAATTTTAAATGACTTGATCTTCATATCACTTTGACTTTGTTCTATTATATTATTATAGTCTATCTTATTTGAACTTTAACATATTTTATTGAATAATAAATAAAATAATTTTATTTTATTTTTTACTTTTGCATTTTGTTATTTTTAGTAATTCTCTTGAGGTCTAATTGAGAAGAAATAAATATTATTAAACTCATCTTAATGAGCTCTATAAAATTAAATTTTCTTTTTTTATGTTTTTAATTATGTTTTTAAGATATTGGCATAGTTTATGAGTCATTTTGATTCTTACATGATTTGATGATCTAAGATGATACCCTTGACCTCCTTAGTGTTTTAAAGTGCAATGTTCCTATATAATTTATCAAATATTTTCTAATGTTTTTATTTTATTAGGATATATGACTACGTAATTGTAATTCTTGTCTCGTGTGACCCTTACAAGATTTGGTTTGGTTATACTGCCTTAATTTTTTTTATTTTAACATTATATAAATTTACTTAATATTAAAATATTAATTTATTATTATTTGGCTTATTTGCTTTGGTAATTTTAAAATAATCCCAAAAGATGTCCAATGGAGATGATACATACTTTATTGGAATCATCTCAACAAGCTCTATCAAAATAAATGCTAATTTTTATATTTATCTTTTTTCTATTATTTTAGCATACGTCATCAAACATTTAGATACATATCTGATTTGATGATTTAGCTCATTACACTAATTCTTTTTAGCATCTTGGAATTAAACTTTTTGATACTATTTTTTTTATTTCTTAAAAAGTTTTGTTGAGATATTTTTATATTTCTAAGTTACTCTAAATATTCTCTCATATGATATTTATATCACTCTAACTTTTTTATGTTATGATTCTTATGTTTATCAAATTTTAGCTTCAAAATATATTTATTTAATATTTAAATAATAGTTTGTTGTGATTTTGACATATTTACTTCAGTTGTACTTAGTAATTTTGAACAAAGTATAATGAACTTAAAAACTTTGTTTAACTATCTTGATGAGCTCTATGTCATTAAAATTTCTTTTTCATATTTTTAAATATATGTTTTTGAAGTTATGTCTAACTTTACTGGACATTTTGATCTATACTTGATTTGGTGATGGAAGAAGTTATGTTCAATCTTCTTAGTGTATTGCAATAGAACTTTCTCATACAATTTATGTCTTACATTACTATTTATGCTTATTTAATTTGGTAATTTGTTATAATTCCAAAAGAGGTCCAATTGAGATGAAAAAAAGTTCATTAGATGCATCTCTACAAGGACAATCTATCAAATATTAATTATAATATTTTGAAAATGTTTGTTTTTAAGGTTTCGATAGCTTCAAAAGTCTTTTGAATTGTATCATATTTTGCCTTGAGGATGTTACACTCTTTTTAGTTTCTCAAAATTCAATTATCTCATACAATTTTTGTTATTTATTAAAAAAGTTTTTTTGCTAGTATTATAATAGTACAAAACCTTAATGCTCTCATCACATGCTCACATTGCTTTGGTTATATTATATTAAAAAAATAAATGTTATTAGACACATTTCAATGAGCTATAACAAATTAAATATTACTTTATTTTTTTTAATATTTTTCTAATGTTTTTGCATATTTTATTAGGTCTTTTTCTCATACCTATTTTGATGATCAATGATGTTACACCCAATTTCAATAGTACATTGGAATGCAACTTCTTATACAATTAATCTCACTTTATTTCTTTAAATTTATTGCTTGGATTTGTTATAACACTATGTTATTCCTCATCTCATGTGTCTTCAATCTTGAATTGACTTGATTTGATTTAATTATTTTATATTACTATCATTTATCTTTTTTTAGCTTTGACATATATTTACTAAATATTTCAATATTTATTTATAATTATGTGTGCTTATTTATTATTTAAAATGTTCTTCTCTTATTTTGTTTTATTATTATGTAACTCTAAATATCCCGTAACTTGACCATTACATCGCTTTGATTTTGTTTGGTTGTAACATACCTTCTATTATTCTTATTTAAGGTTTGATATATATTACACAACATTACATTAACTTTTTTATTATTATTGATAATTCTTTATATTGATAATTATTAGTAATTCCAAAGAAGGTATGATCGAGATGAAAAAATTATTATTAGAGTCACCTTGACAAGCTCTATCTAATTAAACATTCATTTTAAAATTTTTAAATCCTTTATTTCTAAGGTTTTGGGGGCTTTACAAGAATATTAATTTCATAGAAAATTTAATCATTGATGAAGTTGCACTTGCTCTCCATGGTACCTTTGAATGTAACTTTCTCATACAAACTTTTGTCATTTTACAATTTTATTACATTGATTTAGTTATATTACTAAGTCAAAATCTCTTCTTATCTTATTATTATGTCTCTTTGATTTGGTTATATTATAATTTTTCAGATGATCTTATTTCAAGTTTAATAGATATTTACTTAATATTAAAGAAATTTGTATTATTTATGCTTATTTTATTTTATAATTTATAGTAATTATAAAAGATTCTTAACAAAGATAAAATGTATATTGTCAAACTCACTTAGATGAGCTATATTTACTTAAAAATTTATTTTTGTATTTTTAAATATTTCTAAACTTTTAGGAATGCTTTATGAGAAAATTTAATTCTTATTTCATTAGATGATATACAATGTTGCACTCGATCTCCTTAGTATCTTCGAGTGGAATTATTTTGTATAAGTTAGATAATTTCTTAAATGTTTTCTCTTTTATTTGGTTATATTACAATGTAGCTCTAAATACCTTCTCATAAAGCATGAAAAACTCCTTTGAAAAATATTTAAATAATATAAAAATAAATATTTAATTGAATAGATCTCTTCTACACAAGGCCAATGATGTTTTTTCTCTTGATCAAAACTTATTTAGAATTATTGTAAGATATCAATGTCAATAAGCTTAAATGATAATAAATTATTATTTTAATATTATATAAATATATATTAAAGCAAAAAATAGTTAAATTAAGATAATAGAATATAACCAAATCAAAATCTTATTTAAATCATATGAGGTGAGATTTAGAATGATATATTATCCAAGATAAATAATTATAACTTTTTTTATAATATTATGTAAATAAATATTAAAGTAAAAATAATTTAAATTAATTCATCACAATATTATCAAATCAAAGCCATAAAAAATAACATGATAAAACTTTTAGAGTTACATGCTAATATTATTAATTAAAAGGTAAACTTCTGAAGAAATGAGACATTGTTTTTGGAAGTTACATTTCAAGATGTAAAATTTTGCTCATAGAGATGAGCATTATGGCATTTGTTTCATCTCAAACAAAAATTATGTAGAATTATAATAAATAATCAAATTAAATAAGCACAAATAATAACACATTACTATTTTACATAAAATAAATATATATTAAAGATGAATTGAGATAAATGGAAGTGTATTATAATCAAATCAAAGATATGCAAATGTTATAAGAGAAGAGATTTAGACTTACATAGTAAATCTTCATTACAAGATACTAAAGAGATAATTTATGGGCTTATAAATCATTAAATTAGGTATGAATTTCAAAATCTAATAAAGCTTGCTAAAACTTTAACAAATAAAATACTTAAAAATAAAAATAAATATTTATATAGATAGATCTTGTAAGGAATAATTTAATGATGTTTTTGTACCCTAATCTATTGCCAAATCAAGTTAATGTAAATTACTAAATTAAATAATCAGATCTATTAATAAATTATTATTTTAATATTAAGAAACTATATATTAAAGCTAAAAATGAGATAAGTTGAAGCAATATGATAAAACCTAATCATATGACATAAAGGTCATTTGAGGCTAGGATTAGATTATCATAACAATATAATCAAATCAAAGTAGAATCTTTGAAAAAATATGAAACAAATTATTTAAGAAAGTTACATTCCAAGATGTAAAGCTCATGAATTGTACCAGCTTTGGTCATCAAATCAGGTGTGAAGTGAATGTCTAGTAAAGCATGAAGAACCATCAAAAATAAAATATTTAAAATTACTTAAAAAACTTTAATTGGATAGAGATCATTACGATGAGCTAAATGATGAATATTTTGTCTCATTCAGACCTCATCTCGAGTTACTACAACTTACAATATTAAATAATTATAAATAATAATAAATGATTCTTTAAATATTGGGTAAATATATAATATAATGCAAAAAGTGATTAATTGAACAATATTATATAACATGTAAACCTTACATTTGAGAAGATTTATTTTTGCATAATAATATATCCAAAAAAATGTGAAAAAATGTTAAAAATAAAATAAGTTATATTAAAAAAACTAAGAAGATTAGGTGTAACATCCTCAATTGTCAAATGAGATATAAGTAAAAATATCATATAAAGCATTCTAATACTTTTGAAAATATTTCATAAAAATATAAAAAGGATTATTTAATTGGGAAGAGCTTGTCAAGATAAGTGCAAAGCTTTATCTTCACTGGTCATCATTTGGAAATACTACAAATTATCAAAGTAAATAAGGATAAATAATAATTAAATATTATTTTTAATATTAAGTAAATATATAGTGAACACTAATTGAGCTAAATTAAAATAATATAATATAACTTAATAAACCAAATGTAAAGGTCACATGAGAGGAGACTTAGAGTTATATTATAATGTAACCAAATCAAAATAATAGAAGTTAATAAAATTTGATAAAATATATAAGAAAGTTGCTTTCTAAGATACTAAGGACATATAGTGTAACATTCTCGATTATTAAATCATTTATTAATTAAAATATTTCAAAACATATGACAAAATCTTAGAAAATACTATATTTAAAATAATAAAAATGAATATTAAATTAGAAAGAGCTCAAGAAGTTCACTCCATCGATGTTTGTTTCATGTCGATCAGACCTCGATAAGAATAATTGCGAATTACTTAATGAAATAAAAATAAATAATAATAAAAAATTATTTTTTATAGTAAGAAAATATATATTAAAGCTTAGATTTGATAAGTAAAATGAACATAATATAATTAAATCAAAACAATGTAATGATCATATGAAAGAAAACTTAGAGTTAAATTTTATTATAGAAAGATCAAAATGATAATTTCAATGAAATGAGATAAATTATATGAGAAAGTTACATTTCATGATATTATGGAGATTAGCATAATATTTTTTATTTTCAAATAAGACATAAATCAAAAGTTTTATAAAGCTTAAAAAATTTTAAGAAATAAAATATGTATAAATTTTAAAATAAATATTTTATTGGATAAAGCTCATCAAGACAATTCAGTGATATTTGTTTTGTCTCAATCAAATAACGTTTTAAATTATTATAAATTAGTAAAAAAATAAGAATAAATAATAATAAAGTTTTATTAAAATATTTAATAAATTGATAGTAAATATGAAATTAGATAACATAAGAAAATATAATATAACCAAAACAAAGTGATGTAAGGTTCACATAAGAGAAGAATTAGAGTTTCATAGTAATATAACCAAATTAAATTGAGATATTTGCAAAAATAAGATAACTTGTTATGAACTTATTTTCAATAAAACTGACGATGTTAAGTGCAAAAACCATAATCATCAAATCTAATGCCAATCTTATGTCTCATAAACAATGTCAAATTTATGGAAAATAATAATTAAAATTATAAAAATTAACATTAAATTGGTTTGAGCTGGTCATGGTTAACAATATTTCTTTTGTCTTAATTTAAACTCATTTAAAATTACTATGAATAACCAAAGTAAACGAAAATAAAAAAATGCTATTTAAATGTTCAGTGAAGATATATTAAAGCAAAAATGAGGTAAATTGAAGTAATGCAATAAAACCTATTCAAAGTAAAAAAAAATGTAACCAAAACGAGTTTAGAATTATAGGAAACTTTATTCAAAGATGCTAGCAACATTAGATGTAACATCATCAATCAATAAATAAGGTACAAATCAAGGATAGCTCTTAAAGAATGCAAAAACCATAGAAAATAAAAATTTAAGTGCATAAAATTAAAAATTTAATTTTGTAGAGCTCCTCGACAATAGTACAACAATATTTGATTAGACTTGATGAGGCCTTCTATTGAATTATTCTAAATTAGAAAAATAAATAAGCATAAATAATAATAAATTAATTTTATAATATTAAATATATATATATATATATATATATATATATATATATATATATATATATATATATATATATATATATATATATATATATATATATATTATGAAAGCTAAAGTGAAATAAATTAAAGCAATGTGTTATCATGAAATCTAAGACATGTAAATGTCATATAATGGGAGATTTATAGTTACATTATAATATGACAAAATTAAAGTGTAAAATTTGAAAAAATAAGATAAATTATTCAAGAAGCTATATTACATGATACATAGGAGATTGAGCATAATATTTTCAACCATCAAATCATGTGCAAATGAGTATAACTTTTGAAGCATGCAAAAATCTTAGACAATAAAACATTTAAGAATATTTAAATAAATATTTTGTGTTTGTGTGTATGAATGTGTGAGCATGTGATATGTACATGTCTCTATGTTCTGTGTTTATAATGTTTTATGAATATAGGTGTCAGTGTATGTTTGTGTGTATATGTGCACATGTGTATATAAGCATGTATGTCATTGTGCTTTTGTGCACACATAAGTGCATGTGTGTGTTCTTGTGTACGCATAAGTTTGTGTACATATTCATGTGTGTACATATGTGTGTGTGTGTATGTGTGTTTGTGTGCACATGTGAGCATGTGAGCATGTGTGTGTGTGTGCATGTGAATGTATGTGTGTGCACATAGGTTCATGTGCGTATGTGTGGTGATATTAGTGTTTGAGTATTAGGCATATGTGTGCATGTTTATTTGTATGAGTGTAAGTATCCATATGTTTTGTGTGTGCATGTGTATGATTGTTTGTGTGTTTATTTATGCATTTTTCAATGTCTGTGTATGCATGTATGTGTGTGGGTGTAATTATGGGTGTGTTTTTGTATGTGTGTGCATATGTTTTGTACGTGTGTGTGTGCCAATGTGCTCTTGTGTGTTTGTGCGTCTTTGTGTCTACGTGCATGTGAGTGTGCATACACATGGACATGTGTGCATTCATACATGTTTGTAGAACTACATGTAGATTCATCTGTGTGCATTTGTTCTTGTGTATGTTCATGCACGAGTGTGTTTATGAGTGTTTCATGTGCGTATATGTGTGTGTTTATATATTTGTTAATACATGCATGTGCTTGTATGTGTGCATGTGCACGTGTGAATAAGTGTTGGCATATATTCATTTTTGTTTGTGTGTGCATGTATGTGTATATGTGTATATGTGTGGATGTGTGTGTGTATGTATGTGTGTATGCTTGTGCATGTATATGTGTTTGTATAAGTGTGTGTGTGTGTGCATTTTACTGTGAGTGCACATATGTGTGTATGCGTGGGTGTGTGCATATGCATGTTCATTTGTGTGTGTGATCAAGTGGATGTGCATGTGTTTATGCCTTTGTGTGCTTCTCTGTGTGCCTGTATGTGTACTTGTGTGTGTACCTATGAGAATGCATGTGCATTTGTGTGTACACATTTACATATGTGTGCATGTGTGGATGTAGTTGTGTTTGAGATTGTGTGTGCGAGTGGATATCCATGAGGCATGAGTATGTAAAAGTGTATGTGCACATGTGTATGTATTTGTATTAATGTATTTGTGTGTGTGTGCTCCTATGCGTGCATGTGTGTTTGCATGTATGTGTGTTAGAATGTTTGTGTGTGTGCATGTGACTATTTATGCACATGCTTGCTTATGTGTGTATGCATTTGTCATGTTTTTGTGATTATGAGCTTGTGTTTATGTGCACGTGTTCTTGTGTTCCTATGTATGTGTGCATTTATGTTTGTGCAAATGAGTGTATGTTGTGTGTGTTTGTATACATGTAAGAAAGTGCATGTGTGTGCATGAATGTACCTGCTTGTGTGGGCACGATTATGTGCATTGTGTGTGTTTGTACATATGTGCTTTAGTGCTCGTATGCCTTTGCATGTGTGTTCTTTTTCTTAGGAATATGTGTTCATATGTTTGTGTGCATCTAATTCATGCAAGTGTTTGTATGCATGTATGTGTGGTTACGAGCTTACGTGGGTATATGCGTATATAGCTATCTGTGTAATTATGTGCACATGTGTTTGCCTATGTTTTCTTGTGTGTGCATGTGTACATGCATGTATATTTGTATGTGCATGCATGCATGTGTGTGCATGCATGCATGCACATGTGTGTATGTGTGACTGCATGCATACCTATGTGTACTTATGTGTCCATGCATGTGTGTGTACATGTGTAGGTGGGTACATGTGCGTCGATGCATGCATGTGCTTTTGCATGAGCATGTGTGTGCGTGCATGCATGTTCATGCGCTTTTGCCACAAAAATTATTGAATAACCCATTCTTAAATTCTCCTTCGTTATCATTCCTAATGGAGACTAACTTAACTTTATGTTTTTTAATCATAGTAGTCAATTTAATAAAATTTTCAAGTGCTTCTCTTTTATTTCTTACAAAAGAAATACATGTAAACATAATATAATCATCTATAACAACCAACCCATATTTGCTTCTACCAAGACTCTTTACGTGAATGGGAACAAATATGTCTAAATGAATAATTTCTAATGGTTTTCTAATTATAATGCCTTTAAGTGGTTTAAAGCTCTCTTTTGTTTGTGTTCTTAATCTCATTGATCACATAATTTATCAAATCACCAACAAAGATTTGGCAAACCTCTAACTAGATCAAACTTTAAAATATTTCCAAAAGAAGATTTTCATAAATGACAAAATCTCTTTTTTCATAATATGAAATTATTTTCATGTGTTGTAAGGCATTCTAAACCATTATTCTAACCATGCACAAAACTAAAGCATATGTATCATCTTTTTTTTTCTTCCAATGATATGTGAAACATTATCTTTACTAATAATGTTTTCATTTTTATTAAATAAAATATTAAAATTTGAATCACATAAGTTTGTCATACTAAGAAGATTGCACCTTAAGTCTTGAAGAAGAATGAACTTTCTCATAGAATTGTGTGTGCTGCCTATAATTCTAATTCTAATAACTTTCTTCTTGGAATTGTTGTCAAAAGTAACTTAACCACCATAATAAGACATCAAGTGGATAAATAAAGATGCATCTCTTGTCTGTGTCAAGAGAATCCATTATCTAAGTACCATATATCCCCCTCAATACTTAAAGGAAGACATGCCCATAAAAGAAATCAACCACTAGTTTTTAGGAGTCAAACCTTTTTTGGGTCTACATGTTTTAACTTGATTATTCATTGAAACATCCTTTCTAATTCATACAAATTTAGATGACATACTATCAACAATTTTTTTAAATCTACAATAAGTAGAAATATATCCAAATCTCATGCAATAATTACAAACGACATTTGAAGTAAAAGAATATGTAGTTTTTAGCATATCCAAATGAATTCCTACTATGATCATGTGAATTCATTAAATTTGTTAGCTCTTTTCAGTAAGTATTTGTTTTTTAAAATAATAAAATCTTTTTTTATCACTCTCAATCTTAATCTCATGCAAGTAACTAACATTCAAATCATTCAAGTGTTCACACACACCTAAATAATTTTCTTTCTCTTATTTCAATTTAAAGCATTTAGAAACTAATTTTGTATACTTTTTGCAAACACTAATATATTGTTCTTCATCATCAATAATAGAAGAAGATAAAGAAAAGAAAGAAGAGAGACATTCCTCATCTTTTAATATTTCAATTGGAATATCATCTTTGGCCACTAGACAAATCAAAATCTCTTTCTTATCTTCATCACAAGAAGAACTATCTAAATCATCCTAAGATATCTTCAAAGCTTTCTTCTTCTTCTTTTATTTTTGAAATTTTTCTACTCTCTCCTTGTAATTAAGAGAATTTGGCATTGTATTCTCAAAAAGTCTACATTCATAACAAATTATTTCTTCATGGAGGCCATCTTCCCCTTTTGTTTCTTATTATTCATAAAGAGTTTACTTGTATTTCTTTTTTATATAATTTAGATTAACTTTTTGAGATAAGTGCTACTTCACTTGAGATTGAGAAATCTGAGTTTATAGAGGAGTTAGCTACAAATACATTTATTTCTTCCTTCTTCTTTTTCTTCTCTTTTTCAATCACAAGTTCTTCATCCACTTTTCTTGCAAGCTCAATTTCATCTGTCAAAAACTCACCTCAAAACTAATCTAATGACATTCAAAATATTTTTCATTACTTTCGATGTTGTCATTAATGGGTCATATTGTTGAGGAAGAACTCATAAAATCACCCTTACATGTTCACCAGTAGAAAACTCATTGCCAATATTAGACAAACCATTAATAATATTCGTAAATCTCATAAACATAACCTTAATACTTTCATCTAAATTCATTCAAAATAATTCATGTTTATGAATGAGCATGTTGATTTAAGTATTTTTAAGTTATGATGTACTCTCATAGGTAACTTCAAGTTTAAACTAAATCTCATGTGCTATTTTTAAGTTCATGATCCAATTATATTTAGAGGCACCCAAACCATAACAAAAAATATCCATAGCACGAGAATTAAGTTGTAATGTTTTTCTTTCGTGTTGAGTTCACATAAAGGTTTTCTCACTTCTTCTCCATCAACAACCTTAATTTTAATGTCAACCATATTTTCAACAACATTCAAAATTTCAAAATCAATGGATTCTAAAAATAAACACATATGATTCTTCTAATAGAGGTAAAACTCACCTTTAAGAAGGTGGTTGATGTGATGAATCTCCCTTGGATAAAAATGTATTATCTTCAACACAACATAGAGCCATGAGGATCTTATCTTTAAAAGTTCTTTCTTTTGATAGCGCAGCTCTCTATCACCATCATAAGACCCAATGATCTTGGGGGTCAACATCCCCCTAGGCTGTTCCCTTCCTCTGAGAGCCGATGAGCTTCTTCTCCCTACAGTAGACCTTCCCTTGCTCCTCCACCTTCCCAAACCCGTGTGGGAAGAAGTACCATTTTTGGTGCCCCCATGAGTATGATTGGGGCCTTGATTAATTGCTATCATTTGATGCTTTCTAGGTTGGACGACCATCCAAGGCCTCAAACCCTCGTTTACCCCCTCATCGAAGTTCACCCAAGGTGCCAAAGTGCCTAACGCAAGGTGAGGCACATCATCAACATCATGTGCACTCGACATGGTGCGCACAACAGTGGTGCACACTCTTTTGTAGCAATAGCAATGCGCATAGCAGGTGGCGCATGCTCTCCTGCAGCAATAGCACTGCGCTCTGAAGGTGGAGAGCTCAAGCGTGGGTGTAGGTGCAAGCACAGCCACAAGCTCAGAAATGGGCATGGACTCAAGTGCTGGCACAGGCGCAAGCCCGTTTGTAGTCACAAGCATAGGCAGGAGTGCGGGGCCAGGCGAGGGAGAGCACACAGGCAGAGGTAGACCCCGGCCAATGTGCACCACAATAAACATCTTCTCCACGCAGCGTAGACTCCACATACACATGATCAACCCCTTGGTTTGTCGAATAGATTCCCACATTTGGAGAGCATTCTCCAAGTTCCATCATAATATCACCATCATGAATACACGGATTAACATCCACTGATAACCCAAGCACCAATTCTTTCCCCTTATCTTGTGACACAAACTTCCCAGATTTAGCCCCATCATTTTGACATGGAGAAGAGCTGCCCCCATTCCTCAATTTCTTACTACTTCTCGTCGCTTTTGCCCCAGCCATATAAGAATTATGAGGAAAAGCTGCCCTCGATCATAAAGGAGAAACACGACACCAGAAGTCGGACACAAACCACACTCAATCCACAAAACATGGGCTACCTGCAGCAAATAGGTGAGGCAAATCACAGCAATATGCAGCTAACAGGATAAAATAAAGAGGGAGCAAGAACAGTAATCAAAGCAACACACAAGCATAGCACACAGCCACAGCACCCTGTATTATTACAAACAAATAAAAGGCACCAGGCCCAAAAAAAACTCTAAATGGCAGCACCGCAGGAAGAAACCGCAAAGGAAGCACCCAGATCGCACTGTAGATGTTGATGACACGTTGATGCTCAAGCCTCCTTGCCCCAGGTGCACGCCAATCCTGTATTATTACAGGCCCAAGCGCTAACACGTAATTACAAGCATTCAGCAAGCACAATACACTGAGGTGCACGGGCGCGTAAGATGCTCCGCGAGGCACGATTGCACTTTATCCTTGTCCAGCGAGCCCGCAGAACCAAAATTTGAAATTAGGCAGCCAGCGTAGAGGTCGTCTTGAACCTCTAAATGCATCACATACGTAATGAACAGTAAACCCTGGCAATAGTGTTTCCGAGATATACCTCAATCTTAAGCAGATAAATGAAATACAAGGATCTCCAGAATCTGACAAGCTCAAAATATAGTAAAAAACGTTGAGACTTCATGTAGAAAATCTTTGCACAGCACGAAAGCCACACGCGCAAAAGGAGCACGTAGAGAAGCTCAGCGCCGCGGCACCGCGCGCATGCGAGAGAGCACCAGCGAACCCCTGCACTACCAGTGAGCACAGTGAGCATGCCTTGTTCCATCCAAAAGAGGGAACCCGAGAGCACACCCAAAGTCTTTGGGTTCCTTGATTCAAAAGGTTGGCTGAAGCGTACAAAATCAACCCTAATTATGGAGGTTCAAAAACAAAATCCGCAAACAAAAGCTTTTCAAGCACATTGGGCAGGGGCATACCCCTTTCCCAATGGAACTTAGAAGTATTTGATGTTTTGCAATCCAATCAGCAGAGACATTAGCTTCCTGAAGGACAGGAAAGAAACGAGTAGCCAGCCTACATCTGGCATAATGAAGTGCATCAGAGCATATGCTATAGTCCGTGGGGTGGTGAATCATCTACATAACCTCCTGAATCGCAGTGGTGGAGTCAGACTGGAACTCAACAACTAGAAAGTTCTGAAGCTTCATCATGGTGAGCATAAGAGCCTCAAGAATTGCATGAATCTCCAAAGTGTTTGAGGACGTGAAATGAAATGTTTCCCTTTAGCATAAAGAGGTCGACCAAAGGGATCACTGGCAATCATGCCAACCCCAACCTTGTCATCAATTACTACCGCATCACAATTGAAAATGATCCATCCTATTAGATGGGGGAGCCAAGTAGAAGTTATAGGACCCAAAGGGTAGGACTTCCCACTGGACGAGGATGAGAGAGGTGAGGAATGAGTGGCAGTAGCAGCAATCTCCAGCTCAATCTTATGTGTAAGGTCACTATGACTGTAAGTAGGTCCTTGTGCTTCTTGAGATTGCGGTTTGTCCAAACATAGTACATAGTAGTAGCCATAACAGCCAAATGGTGAGCCAAAGTCCCGCATGGCGCATTGCACCCAGCAGCAAAAAACATGCGTGCAAATGCGCACTCCCAAAGCGCATGAATGCAATCCTCTCTTGCACCACAGCCCCAAATGCATAATGAACAGTTGCTTAAGTGCCTCTTGACACACCAAGTAGCAGTGGGAATAAGATCTCTCACAACCATCCAAATAAAAACATGAAACCATGGCAAAGTCTTAAGTTTCCAAATCTAGGCAAGGCGATGACCATGGGGATCTTCATGGGTATGCACAATAAAGTCCTTATAGAAAGTCATGCAAGAGACATGACTTTCAATCATTTGAAGCCTGGACAAGCTCATCAACCACTCCATTGTGCCTCCACAAGAAGTGACCAATTCTGTCTTTAAGAAGATTACCAGCCCAAAGCTCGATAAAGTTAAGGTCCCACTACCCCGTCTCCTTTATGCAATCCCTAACCATGCAAGGCCACCGAGCCTCCATATTGATATATGTGGGCCACCATCTAATAGAGAGAAAATCCATCCAATTATCCTCATAAAAAGCAACACTACTTCCATCAACAAGCTTCCAAACAAAACCATGAATAACATGAGGAAGAGCTTCAAAAAATAAGGCGACAAGCGTGGGGCATGCCATGGAGAACCCTGCAAAGGTTATTACCAAATGGATATTTCCTCCTCATTAATGTCCACCCAAAGGTTGTTATCATGATGAAGTAACCTCTTACAATGTTTCATGATTAAAGCATGCTTCTAGATTCGCAAGTCAAAGATGCCCGGTCCCTTCAAATCTTTAGGGAGAGAAACCATATGCCAATCTGAGTAATGAATAGAATGGTTATGACCCGTGCCACACTAGAGAAATCTCCTCATACGCTACTCAATGATCTCCAAAGTCCCCATGGGGACAACACAATGGCTCAATACAAAATTTGGAATAGCACCTAACACTGTCTTAATCATGAGGATTTTGCCAGCCAAGGACAGATGTCTAACGCTCCACTCAGCAATCTGAGTCTTAATCTTTTGAATGATAAAATTGAAGTCACCCTTGTTAAGGAGGGTGGCCAAAATGGGAATATCGAGACAGGACACCCTACTACCCTTAGGAATCATCAGTTTCCTAGCCATAATATGCATCTTCTCCTTCATACCCCTACTGAAGAAAAGGCACGACTTATCCAGATTCACCTTGAGGCCAGTATACTTAGTAAAGTGACGTTGAAGTTTCTTAACAGCCCTAATAGAAGCATAGGAAACAGGAGCATAGATAATAATGTCATCAGGATATAAAAAATGAGAAATAATAGGGGTAGCATGGGAACATCGGAATGCAAGTAAAGTCGTCTCCTCATACTTGCGAGTCAGCATGGAAAAGAACTCAGTAACCATGGTAAATAGAGAAGGGGAAAGGGGCACCCCTACCGAAGACCTCTGGTTGCATGAATCCAAGGAAGCCTCATGCCATTGAGGAGAACCCCAAACCTAGGAGCCTCAACACAAGCCAACACCCAGTCACACAAGATTGGAGGAAAATCTATCAAATTCATCATCTCTATCAGGAATTCCTATTTCACACTATCATAAGCCTACTCCAAATCCAAATTTATAGACATCAAACTAGCCTTTGAAGTAAAAGAATGCATACAGACCGCCATTTCATGTGTAATGAAGATATTATCAGATATGGATTTGCAAGGAACAAAGGCTCCTTGCTCTCTAGCAATAATATATGGGAGAACACCCTTAAGTCTGTCAACCAGAATCCTCGCAATAACTATGAAGTTACACAAACTGATGGGTCTAAAGTGTTCTGGGCCTGCAAGCCCCCTGCCTCTTAGGGATGAGCACAACCAGAGCGTCTTTCCAAGAAATAGGCATACATCGATCACTGACAAAGCAATAGACAACCTGGATAATGTCCTCTTGAATGATGTCCCAGTAGCCTGAAATGAACTCAGAGGTGATGCCATCCAACACCGGTGCCTTGTTTCTCCTACAAGACCGAACAACAGCATAGACCTCCTCCACCGTGACCTGGCGAATCAACGTAGATTTCTATGACAAAGTGATGCAATAATGAGACATATGATGGAAAGAAGGCATAACACCAGACCCACAACCCCACTTTGAACCAAAGTATCTCATGAGAGTGTCACCAATCCCCTCCAAAGTATCCATCTCAATCCCAGCCTCATCCTTCAGCTTGGTGGTCCGATTATTCCTCCACCTGGAGGTAGGAAGATAAGGTCCAATTAGTATTGGAAAACCGGTTTTTATTTTTGAGGATAGCAGCAGCATGAAAGAAGCTGGAGTTCCTATCACACAAACAGGCCCAATGAAGTTTGGCACGTTGCCACCACCATTTCTCCTTATAGGCACATCCCCTGTTAAAATCCGTGATAAGGTTGCCAAGGTGAGCATGCTCCTCCTTAGTAAGACCTTCCTCAGACTTCTTATTTTGCAATTGGGTAATCAATCTCTCTCTGTCTCTATTCCCTCCAATAATGTCTCCCAAATCTCTCTTACTCCACCTATGCAAAGCCACCATGCACCTACGAAATTTTGTTGTTAAGGATACCGTTCTAATCCCATTAGCTTTCCTCCTCCAAACCTGCCTAACAATGGCTGTCAAATTTGGATGATCACGCCAAATACTCTAAAACCTATACCACGGTTCAACCAACGTAGCATTCCTCACCCCAGTATCAAACAGAGGAGGATAATGATCCGAGCCAATGCGAGCCAAATGGGTAACAAACAAAGAGTGAAGAGTGCCCAGTCCCCTCAAAGTAATGAGTGCATGATCCAGCCTCTCCCAGATTCTGGCACTACCCTTCTTGCCATTACACCATGTATACTTGTTTCCCACAAAACAAAGGTCTACATGCCCAAGCTCCTGCATGACCTCATAGAATTTCTGTTGACCCAAACCACAGCTGAATGCCTTCCCCCTTTTTTTCTCCTCCTAAGACATAACGATGTTGAAATCAACCATGACAATCATAAGGCAGTCACACACAGACTCCTCCTGAAGGATTTGCCAAACACCCCTATGCTTATAAGCATCCTTGGAAGAGTAAACAACACATCACTTGGTGTGCAAACCAATACAAAGCTCCACATCCATAACCACCACATGAGCAGAAGTACAAGAAATCATTAGAACCACATCCTGCCTCCAGAGAATAACAATACCTCCCAATTTTCCTATAGAAGGCTGAACAGCAAAAGACCAATCTCTTCTCAATAGTAAATCAGCATCCCTCCTGTCAAATTTTTCAACCCTTGTCTCGATTAAAGCAACAACCCCAATATTAGCCTCCCTGGTAAATCTCTATAGATAACAGCGTGACTTTCAGTCTCTGATCCCTCTAATATTCCCAACAACCAACTTGGTCATGAGTAAATAGGTCGATAAGAGAGAAAAGCAACCCCTTGAAGATACATCTCAAGGTCCAAAGTGTTCAACATCAGAAGAAACAAAGCATCTGGCAACACCATGCTACATGACCAGCACAGGCCATCCATGTCCTCAAGCCACACACAAATACTCCACCGAAGAGTGCTGCAAGCCATGATTTACAGCAAGGGATCTAATCCCTCTAATAATGCTTGTGTGATTATCATCTCGACCCATATCCGCACTATTACCCCTTGCCCCAATCTCCTCCACCGAAGTGGTGGGCGGAGCTTCATGTCTATTTGTAGATTGTTGTTGCAATTCACCACTATTTAAGCCATGGGACTTAGGAATCCACATACCTCTATGCTATTCTTGACTTCTGGCAAGTGATGAGCTTCTTCTCCTTATAGTATACCTGCCCCTACTTGTCCATCGTTCAACATCTCGATGAGAGGAAATAACATTATGGATGCTCCTATTATTATGGTTGCTATTTTGGTTATTTTGTATCATTTTAGGCTTTCTAGGTTGAACCACCATCCAAGAGCCCAACCTAACATTTGCATCCTCCTCAAAGTTCGTCCATGGCACCGAGGTGCATGGCGTGTGACACTTCGCGACAACGAGGTGAGAGCTCGACGTATCCCACGTGACGAACACAGAATCTAGAGCAAGCGCATCTGTAGCAAATGCCTTTCGCACAGTAGCGATTGTAGTCTCTGTAGCTATTGCACGCTCCGTGCAGCTGCCTGATGCGGCGGTGCACGAGATCGTTGTATCAATTGCATCCCCCGAATCAACAACATCCACTGTAGCAATTGCATCTACTGTAGCTTTAGCAATTCCAGGGTCAGTTGTAGGATATTTAGCCTTAGCAGAATTTGTTGCAATATTTAGTCGAGCAGCATATGTATTCCCTGCATGACTTGTACGACTCATAGAATTCCCATTTCTTGATTCTTTTGCGTGTGCTCCATCCCTTATTTTTTGTTGGCATTTATCTGATGTGTGTTCCACATACCCACATTCAATGCAAATGAGCAGCAAACCCTCATACTCAAAGGGTTGAAATGTCCTACCAAGATCTCCACATAGCCCCCAACCAAACTTCATTTCTTTCCTCTACGGATACAAAGTGAAGGCAAAAACAATAGTGAGGTAGCACCAAAACCATAAAGTTTGTGAAGTGACCCCAACATTTAGTAAGCATAAGATCAATCACCGGGAAAGGTGGTGTGTCACTATACACTCTTCCCACTAAGTCATGTTTATGAAATTCCCGTCTTCGCATGCAACCATCATGGGACATAACAATAGCACCATCCTCCAAATGATTCTTGATCGTGGCCACCCTCTCTTTAATGTCAACTATGCTCACATTAACGACAGAAGAGACACCATTATTAGATACCACATTGTTTGTAAGAGCCTCCCAAAATGACACACGTGGAGAAATATTAGCCTGTAATGTTCCCAAGGGTCTAACATTGGCATTCGGTTGATTCGGTTATGGACCCATAGCTTCTCGAACAGTAGAAACAACATTACAAGTAACAGCATCAACAACATCAATTCCATTCTTCCCAGCATCCAAATCCATAGCACGCCCAGGAAATGATGCAAGCACAGGCGTGAGCACTGGAACGGACGCGAACGCGGTCACAGTTGCAAGTGCAATCGCGAGCATAGGCGTGAGCACTGGCATGGGCATAGGCACGAGTGCGAGTGCAGTTGCGAGCGCGGGTGCTGATGCGAGTGCGGAAGCGGGCGTAGGCGCAAGCACATGTGCAAACGCAAAAACGGGCACGGACTCAAGCGCGGGCACGGGCACGATCTCAGGCATGAGCACAAGAGTGGGCACGGGTGCAAGCCCGTGTGCAGACGCAAGCACGGGTGCAAGCCCGTGTGCAGACGCAAGCACGGGCACTAGCGTGGGGCCAAGCGCGGGCACACACACAGACAACAGCAGACCCCGACCAATGCACACCACAATAAACTTCTCTGCAGCGTAGACTCCACATACACATCATCATCCCCTTGGTTTGTCGAACAAATTCCCACATTTGAAGAGCATTCTCTAGGTTCCATCATAATATCACCATCATGAATACACGGATTAACATCCACTTATAACCTAAGCACCAATTCTTTCCCCTTATCTTGTGACACAAACTTCCCTGGAGTGAAGCCTACTACTTAATTAAACTCAACATGGGAAAGCTTATGAGGGCCAGACATGGTAAGGATTGACAAACTGAGGGCTCTTTCTTGATTCTATAAGTGATGGAGCATGACTGTTCTTAGTTGGTGGAGTGATTTGTGTGGTTAATTTCGTTAACGAACGAGACCTCGGCTTGTTAACTAGCTATGTAGTGTGCAAGCCCTGTGGCCAGCTTCTTAGAGGGACTATGGCCGTTTAGGCCATGGAAGTTTGAGACAATAATAGGTCTGTGATGCCCTTAGATGTTCTGGTCAACACGTGTTACATTGATGTATTCAACGAGTCCATTGCCTTGTTCAAAAGGCCTGGGTAATCTTATGAAAATTTCATCATGATTGGGATAAATCATTGCAATAGGTGGTCTTCAATGAGAAATTCCTTGTAAGAGCGAGTCATCGGCTCCTGTTGACTATGTCCCTGCCCTTTGTACACACTACCTGTCGCTCCTTCCGATTGAATGGTCTGATGAAGTGTTTGGATTGCTGTGATGCAGCAGTTTGCCACGTGTGACAGGGCAGAAAGTATATTGAACCTTATCATTTAGAGGAAGGAGAAGTCGTAACAAGGTTTTTGTTGGTTAACCTGCGAAAAGGTCATTGACGAGAGGTATGATTGATTGGAACGACCTATACAAAATGTGGGAGTGTGACAGCTGTTCGATGTCACGCTCTTTTGTAGTGCATGCTCCTACTACCATGTGGAGCTCAAGGTTATGAGGGATAAAGAAAAGCTTATGGGCATTGTCAAGCACAGAGGGAGAGCAAATGTTAAGCTGGCAAACGGGTATGTTGGGTTGTCAAGTCCATTGAGTCCTGGCAATCGAACGACTCTTGACAATGGATATCTTGGCTCTCACATCGATGAAGACCGCAGTGAATTGTAGAATCCCATGAACAATCCTTTTTTTGAACTCAAGTTGTGCCCGAGGATGCAAGCCGAGGGCACGCCTGCATGGGTGTAATGCCACCCGTCGCTCCTTACGAAAGCCTGGAATCTTTTGTTTGTTTCCCTGACCCCGTTGTAGAGGAGATTGATGGAACCTCATGTAATGGCATGGCATGTTGATGTGTGGGGCGACGGTCCACTGTCGACATGGTAAGAGGTGGACACCATTGACTGTTGTGGTGTTGGCCAGCAAGAATCGATGTTGTTGTGCGACAAGCAGATGTTCAGCATAGATCCAAATCCATCCTCCATGGTGTGGAATCGTGACCCCATGTTAGTGAGGCTAACCACTAAGTTTACATATAAATAAGCAGAGGAGAAGGAACTTATAAGGATTCCCTTAGTGACGGTGAGCGAAACGGGACCAGCCCAGTTTGGAAATCAGACAGCCTAAAGCCTGAATTGTAGTCTAGAGAGGCATCCACAAAGGGGGATCATGATCAAGTCCCCTAAAATGGGGTGCCTAGGAGGGTGAGAGGCCCCTTCGGCTCATACCCTGCTCCTACACAAGGCTCTGTGAACGAGTCGAGTTTTTTGGGAATGCAGCACAAATTGGGTGGTAAATTCTGCCCAAGGCTAAATAATTGCGAGAGACTGATATCGAACAAGTACCGCGAGGGATTGATGAAAAGGATTTTAAAAAGAGGGTCAAAGAGTGCTTGAAATTGTCATTAGGGAAATAGATAGGGGCCGACGGTGCTCCTCGACTGGATGTAGAATGTCGAATGACGGCTTGTTGCACGGCTCGAGGAGTGGACTGTCTCGAGCCATCATAGTGAACAGAGCCCGGGTGCTCGTTGCTCATGGAGAAATAGTCATCGTGGCCGACCACAATGCTTGCCATTGAGGCATGCCATGGCAACATCGTGTGCATTGGTGATGGCCAATGGGCTCCCCATCTGGCCCGTCTTGAAACACGGACCAAGGAGTCTGACATGCTTGCAAGTGGATGGGTGAGCTGGCCCTGAAGGTGCAAGGAAGTTGATTGGTGGGATCCCCGTTTGAGCGATGAGTCATTGATCTACCCAGATGTTTTGTGAAGGGTTCGAGTGAGAGCATGCCTATTGGGACCCAAAAGATGGTGAACTATGTCTCAGCGGGGCAAAGCTAGAGGAAATGCTAGTGGAGGCTTGCAGCGATGGTGACGTGCAAATCGTTTGTTCGACATGGGTATAGGGGCGAAAGAGTAATTGAACCATCTAGTAGCTGGTTCCCTTCGAAGTTTCCCACAGGATAGCTGGAGCCATAGTCATAGTTCTATTAGGAAAAGCTAATGATTAGAGGAATCTGGGGCACATTGCCCTCAACCTATTCTCAAACTTTAAATAGGTAGGAGGGCTTGATTGCTTTGATGTGTTGAGCTAAGGAATCCAGGCTCCAAGTGGGCCATTTTTTGTTAGTAGAACTGGCGATGTTGATTAACTAAAGGCTAGTTATGGTGTCCAATTACGTGCTAACCTAGAGCTCACAAAGGGTGTTGGTTGATTAAGATAGTCGAACGATGGTCATGGAAGATGAAATCCACTAAGGATTATGTAACAACTCACCTGCCGAATCAACTAGCTTTGAAAATGGATAGCGCTTAAGCTGCGACCTACACATGGTAGTCGGTGCAATGTAAGGCCTTAAAGAGTGGGAGGGTGCAACGATTGTTGCAAAACACTAGATTAGCAAAACATTCATAAAGAAATTACTCTCAATAGGTTTTAGTAATGTCCTCTAATTAATATAACTTTATGAGTCTAATTGTATCTTATCTTATAAATAATATCATTAATTTTGTAAAACGTGTGATAAATTGTTTCCTTTTGGTGATAGTGTTTTGTTGAGCAAGTACCATTTGGCTAGTTAGAACAAGACTAGCTTCCTCTATGAAAAGTATTGATTATTAGTTAAGAAATTGATGGATTGTTATGATGCCTATAATGTAAAGCTTTCTTAGAAGGTCCACAACAAAAAAATTATATATTTTACCAATGTGAGATGCAAATTCCTTAATAAAAAATATTATAGAGCAAGCTCAATCACTTGGAATCAAATAGAGAGAATCATTTTAACTATTTTGTGTTTTACAACACTTGGAAAAAAATTTATGAGGATGGCAATTGTTGGACGACCATTACTAAGGATGGTAAATTCACTATCAAACTAAGGAGACATCCGCTTCGATGTAATTAATTGCTTTATTCATAATTCACAAAACATAACGTAGAATAATTATCAACCATCCAAAACATTTCTACTATTGTGGACGTTCCTAAATAACTAATTACCTTTTGATAACAACTTAAGGAAGTTGAACTTCAATTTACAAACAAATGCCCTTTTGTGCATATGGGGACTTTCAAATGAATCTTATGGAACGCCTTTGTAATGAATCTTGGAATTAATGGTGCCCAAAATCATGATTCATGAAATGCATTTACAATGGTAGAAGCAAAGTCACAAAAACTCAATAGCTATTAAAGGAGTTATTATTTACCATCTCTCTATAATATCAAGAAGATAGAAATTCAAAATAATTTATTGAATAAATATTCCTTGTGATTTCCCTAAAAGAGTTAAACATAATATTTACAAAATTTCAAATGTTGTTTAATTATGTCAAGAAGTTCAATAGATCCTGAAAATGTAAAATATGCATTGCTTCCTCGATTTTTTGAGATCAATTAGATAATAAAAAAGTGTTTTAATGGACTTCCCTACTAATGGACTTACACAAGGTAAATTCTAATGGATTAACTAGAAAGAACCAAGGCCTTATAAGTTGTGTTTGTGTGATTGGAGAGTACTTGGTAAAGGTATTAATGGACTCATAACTTACATAGTATCTAAAAAAATATATAAGTTGAAGCCATTGAAACACTATTTGTTTTAAATTTATGTGATAATCTGGGGTTTTATAGAATCAAACAATTAATCAACACCTATAATGATGCATAAAAACTATGGAAAGCATTACTGTATCTTAATTGTATTAAATAGAATGAATGCATTTCATTGCAAAGTAGTTCAATTCTAACACATTCAGGGAAGGAATTTTAGTAACAAACTAGTAGGCCTAAATAGTTAGTAACTATATTCATTTAGAGGTTCTAAATTCATAATAAATTCCAAAAGTTTGTGAAGCTTTAATTAAGCTTGATGAGGTTAGGTGTTGAAATAAACATATAATGATCATAAGCAAAATCATCTAAGTCATACCTCCACGACCAAATGCATGAAATGTTTTCACATGTTCATTAAGGCTATCTTGGAATTGTTCTTGTGGAAATTATTGAGCATTTGAGGCATAAAAGAATGAACTAAAATCTTGAAAAACAATTAGATTTTATCATTAATATTTTATTTTAGCTCAAAAAAACAATTTTTGATAAAACTACTTTGGGTTCACAAAACTCATGTCAAGTAAATTATTTTCTAAAAAAGGAATGAACCTATTTGATGTGGCTCATTTCATATAGGGGAAAATCAAGTCCACTGAATTTCTTAATTTTTAACAAATGATAGCTATTCTTTCGCATCTAAGGTCATGATTTTGTTGTATAAAAAAGAATACCAATCCAATGCATTCCAAAATATTCCCATCGAACTTGAACTTGATTCTAGCTAAAATACTTGTGCAAGGTTCATTAAATTTTGACAACCTTCGCTAAGGCAAATTGGATAATATTGTATTACTATGTAATAAATGTTTTTTTATAGTTTTAGTATAATACTGAATTTGTGAATTAGGATGCAACCTAGCAAATTTATTGTTCTTTTTTGGAATAAGATATGCAAAGAATGAGAAAAAAACAATTTTTTCTAATTATTCATCAATTTTTGTTACACACCATGTTTCTACATCCTCATCGTCTAGTACTCCTTGATTCATTGGAAAAAAATCCTGTAAATCAACCTTATGTAAGGACTAGTTCAATGGCATCGATTAAGTATGATGGACTTAATTAGATAGTACATTAGACTTTATTTATAACTATGATGACACTTATTAACTATTTCAACATGTATAGTTGTAGAGTTCATCATAGTATTGGATATCTTACCTCATAGCAATATAATTGCTAACTAAGTAGGATACCCAACATAGACCTTTTAGATTAGTGCAAAATCTTTTAATAATGCATTAATAATTAGATTTGATTATTTCAATGGGGAACAATTTCTTAGCACATGCAATATGATTCATTAATCAACCTTGTATAACATTTCACATCAAGACTACCATCTTCTATACACATTTCTCAATGCTGATCAATTAGATCTATTTTTTGTTCTTCCTTTTTATTTCAAGGTCATTCTTATACTACCATCTTCTATACTCATTAGAAAGGATTAGACAAATATGTTGACTCTAATTTATTTTTCATATATCTTAAAATCACAAAATTCATCAATATGGTAGACGATATCATACTTCATAACAAGATTGTCATCGACTAAATATGTGGCATGTCATTAGCCATTTTAATTTCTTTGGAATACCATTGGTTTGTGTCAGAGTTTTTAGTTGCAATAAAACACCAATACATTAATCAAACCTATCTAGTTCAACAAACTATCTTAGTTTTCAAAGTTTAGTTTCTCAATTAGCTTGGTTTACCACTTCATTAATCTTCATAAAATGTTCATTAACATGGTTCTCATCATACAATATGATAGTTACTTAGACCAAGACCAATAATTGCACTCTTATGTGTGCTTATACAATTTCAATGAATAACATATGTGGAATCAATCATGGTCACTATGGATGCCTCTATGAATTAGACTCATTCCTACTAATAGATTAAATTGATAATACTGATACGTTAATAAGACACTCCAAATCATTGAATGGTAACTTGTTAGCATATGATATTCATGTGCATCAACACAAAAAGCTTATGGATGCTCATCCTCACATAAATATACTAACCATAGCCTTTAGAAGGCATTTTTAAGTAATAAACTATAACTATTGTAACCTCTAATATGTAACAATATTCATTTCATAAAAGAAAAGTTTGAGAAATAGTCTACAAAGCCTTGTAATGTTGAAAAGTTGATTAAATGATTTAAGGAGATGATACCTACTAATAATAAATATAAATAGAATTAGACCACTTATGATAAATATAATCATCCTTTAATGAAGTTACATATCACCACCTAATTATTTAGAAATTTGAAAACCTCAATTCTTCATTTTCTCATTGCCGCACAAATAAAAGCTATGCATAACAGTAATAAGGAAGCCATGGGGACCATTTATATCATCAACATAGCAAACAAAAACTATATAAGCTTTTGATATCTACATTTATATATGTCGAACATCATGTATAATAAAATAAGACATTATTTCTTCTTTGATGAGAAAATTGTAGAATTATTTTTTGCTTTAGAAGTATCAAGCAAGTTGGACTTCATGCTTTAAAAAAATCAATGTGTAGTTATCTTCTAACATTTAAAAAAGTTTAGTAAGGTTGTGACATAATAACATTCTATAGATCACACAGAGGTTTGACTAGAGGTGTACTAGTTTTACTCAGGCTTAGATTCATTCTAAATTTCACTCCTATACTTTTAGTTAGTCTCTAATATTATTCTTATTATGGGGGTCAATTACAATTAACCCTTGTTTATGACACTTTTTTTTAATTTTCATTTATCAATTTGTTAAGGTTTTTCCATTAATAATTTAGTTTAAGTCATTTGAGATTGATTAGTAGCTTTTTGTATACTTCTAGAATTAAATACTATCCAAAATATCCTTATAGTAATATAATGATTCAGTTAGAGAAAAATTGCATCAAATTGACTTTAAAAAAGCTAAAAATTGAGTGTCAAGTTGCTATTTTGTATTGTTTACTATTGTCTTTCACCTTTATCACTACTAGAGTTGATTTGTCTGGCTTAATAGAACTCTTCAAACTCATTGATCTCCTCGAAACACACTGACCAGTGTTGATCTGCGATCCCTAAAATTTGTTGACCTTTCAACACGTGTCAACCTGTGAGCTCATGCTGACAAGTAAATTAGACTTTAGGTGTAACTGTGTCCCCACCTATGCGACATAGATCATGTAGGCCACATCCTTGTCCCTTACTAGACCAATACTAAAAATGCATTGCGAATTTTAGAGTTTCTTATGCCATATTAATTTTGCTTCATTTTAAATAAAATTGGTTGAATTGAAATTATGTTTTTATAATTTGTGTTGACTTTTGAAATTCCAAAAAAGTACTTTATAATTCTAATATATTTTCAATAGTTTTCCAATAATAAAGTTTCGTATCTTATACTAACAAATTAATAATATACTCTTGCGATCTCAATGACGTTTGGACAATGGGTGCCCCTACCGGCTCAGCCCACCAATTTTTTATATTTATTTTTATTTTTTATTTCTAAAATCATGGACGGGCCAGTGGTCGGGTTGGGTCCACCCGCCCAATGCTACAGTAAAAAATTCCCGAGAGTAACGTTGTTTCAGGGTGTTTTGTGGGAATTTTTGTGCCAAAATATTTAATATAAGTGTCCCAAAATAACTTTATATTACCATAGTATTATAAGTTTTCTAAATGACTATGAAAAGAAATTTATGAAAACTAATTCCTAAATAATTTTAAAAAATCAAATACTAATATCTATACTTTTTGTCAATAAAGCTTATCCCAAAAATCAAAATTCAATAATTATTAATTTTATAACATTTTTAAATATTAATACTACTAGTGTGCCACATCATCTCAAAATTTGGACATATCAAATTCAAGAAAAATAAAAAGAAAATCAAGTATGAAAGCTTTAGTACATGTCTTCAATTTTCTTGAAGCTTGCCATGTCTCCAAGAGCCTTGAAGACCACTATTTTAAGCATTTAAAGTTCATGGCTTGTCTTAATTGAATATTAACAATTTTGTTTAGAACAAACCCATATGAAATATAAACATTTATGCTTGACTTATCAAACACAAGGGTGTAACAGACATACTAGTCTACTAAGATTTAAGGCCACTCCAAGTTTAGAAATTCTATTTTTTTAGTTCTTGATTTTTATTCCTATTGTGGGAGCCATTTACAATTAACCCTTGTTAATTGCACTATTTAATTTTTTTTGAAAATTTTAAACTATTTTTATTTATCATTTAGTTCAAGTCATTCAGAGATTGATTAGTAGCTTTCCAAATACTTATAGCTTTAAATTCTATCCAGGATTTCTTTGTAGTAGTACAATACTTTTGTTAGCAAAAACTATTTCAAAATGACTTTAAAATGTCTTAAAATTGAATATAGGGTTGGTTTCACTACTACTCATTGTCGTTCTTCACCTTTATCACTACTAGTGTCGATTTGCATGGCCTGCTTGACTGATCGTGACTCTTTGATCATATTAAACGGCACAGCACAAACTCACCAGTGATGATCTAAAATCCATCAAATTTCCTAACCAATCACCACATTTTGACTTGTCTCATGCTGACTTACAAAATTAGACTTGTGGGGTAATTATTTCTATTCAGCTCTATTGCACTAATCATGTAAGCCACCTCCTTGCCTCTCACTACACTGATGCTCAAAATACACATGCCAATTTGGGTATTTCTTATGGAAAATAAATTTTGCTTCATTTCAATGAAAAGTTTTGGCTCAATTAAAATAATGTTTCTTTATAATTTTTTAGGACAATTTGAATTTTTGAAATGTACTTTACAATTCTAATATATGATCCGTAGTATCCTAAAAATATCCTTTTATTTCTTGAGCTAACAAATTATAATTGTATCTTTTACATCTCTTTAAATAATGATGCTTACAACATTGTAAGTAATCTAATTTGAATGAAATGATAAAGTGCTACCACTAAGCTAGTTTAATAGAAGATTGTTGTGTATATTCAAACATATTATTTAATATTCGCAACAACATCAAATCTCTAAGAAGGCACTTAATCACATAATCTAAACTTTTTCAAAATTAATCATCTCATCTAAATTTTTAATTTGCCTTAATGAACAAGTGATTTTCTTATTTAGCATTCTAAGAATTCCACTTGTCCAGCTTGATACTTTGCCACTAACTTGATTTTTTTTATGTTAACTATTAAAACAAATTTTTCCTTGCATTAGAGTCCTATATGTTAATGAACAGTGTATATTTTAAGTTTATAAGAAAGTTTTTACTTGTATAATGATACTAGGATTTGTTATTGTAAACCAATGTCACCTTCGGGTATGCCTTTATAAGGATATGTTTCATGAACCTAAGAACTTTTCAATTATCGATGACCTAAAAATAGGTTTTGACATATCATCATATATTAACTTGGTATCAAAAGATGGTTGGCTATAAGAATTTTGTATAATTTGTAATTTATCATTCAACTAACATCTTTTAATTCATGTATTTTTAATTGCCAAAATTTATTAAAACATTTATATGTTCTTTTGCTATTATATTTGATGATTTGTTTGGTTTTCGTTGTCTTTATGATCTCAAATTAAAAAAAATTTTCAAAGCTAATAATTTATAACTAGTAGGACAATAAAGTAACATAAAAGTCTAATTCTAAACAAGTCAGCCTTTTGTAGGCTTAATAATGTAATATGTAATTATAGAACTAATTCATTTTATGTAACAGCTAAGAGCAACCTTAGTAACATGAGTAGACCAAACGAAACAATGCCATAAAAATAGATGTCGTGAAACCCATATATTAAGTTGGTCTATGATAAGTGACTCTGAAGTGTTGAAAATATCATTTGAAAATGAACCTAACCAAATGGAATGTCAACCTAGGTATCAAGCTACCACAAATACCCGTGATAGTTGACATAATAACGATAATGATCACTAGGTTAACATGCCAAAAATAAGAGTTGCAGTATTTGATGGTAGTTTAGACCCTTAAGCATATCAAATTTGGAGAATGATAATGCAAATTTATTGAAAATGATGACCTTAGTCAGCATCAAAAGAACTAATTTGTAAGAACTTAGGCTCTTATCATATGCTAAATTATTTATTCACACATTTAAAAAGTAATTTTTTAATAAGAGAGGATTACCTTGATCATGGAAAGAAATCAAAATTTGGCCTACAAACTAAATATTTAATCACTTCTTATTTTTGCAAACTTTTGGATAAATAAAAAAATTTATCTTAAGGTTTGAAGAGTTCTAACAATACAATGCTAAATTTTAGGATTATATGCTTAATGTGTTATTTAAGAGCTAGTTCAAGTAACATTATTTTGATTTTGAGTTAGGCTTAAAGTCTCTATTAAATTGAGTTATACTTGAGAAATGTTATTAGTTTAGAATATTAATTATGTGCAAGATTTAGATTCTTTTGATGATTTCCTACCCTAAAATGCATATCACTACTTCCAATATTCTACCACTTGTGCTCTATAAACAAATTATTTCTCTTCACCAACAGTACTAACTCAATGAAGTCAACCCTTGGGCAAACCATCTACTACTTCTTGAGTAGAGCATTATCATTATCACAAGAAAGGGCATGTCATAACATATTATCTTAAGAAAGCCCTACACATAAACCTAAAACAAGGAATGAGAAAACGCATTAAAGTTAAAGGAGATGAGGTTATATAACTAGGTGAGGATGTTGAAATAGAATTACATGCACAAGATTAAAAAATTTAATATATTGCATCACCTATAACTATTGTGAGATGCCAGTTTGATTATGTTAGGAATAAGAATAAGTAAAAGTTGTTGACAAACTAAAATCATTTGTACATTCATTAGAATTAAAGATTGACCTAATAAGAAGGTTATAGATAACAAAAGTTGTATCAGTGTCATATCAGAGAATACTATCGAAAAGATACGTTTAACATTCATAGACCATCTCCATCCATGCAAAGTGTTGTCAATTAACAAAACATCAATTTTTAAAAGTACATTTTAGCATCCCTTTCAAGTCTAGTCAATATTTTATGGAATTATGGTGAAAAGTTATCCCAATGTGAGTAGATGGTCTTATTTTTTAAAAACCTTGGCTATTTGATTTAGATGTTACATAAATGTAAGACCAAAACTTGTACTTTTAAATAAGATGGAGCAAAGATCACACAATACATTTACCTCCCTCAAAAAGGATTTCTAACCCAAATACTCCAAAAAAAGATAAAGAGAAAGAAGTAATGTCATTTCACTAATTAAGATTGTGAGGGATGTAACCAATGGTAAGGTATCTAGTTTGTAACAATTCAAGCAGCCCTTACTAGTATAACCACCCCACCACCCATGGTCTAACCCTAATTAAAAGAATTTGTGAAGGCATTTCCTATGACTTGCAAAGCGCACTCCAATTATTAAGAGAAATTGGGGATGCTGATCTTGTTCCTAACACTTCACTATCACATTTACTAAATTATTGATTAAAACTATTGTCTCAAGCAGAGCTTATTTGATAAGTAAATGAGCCCATTCAAAAGAAAATTATTATGAAAAGTATTAAAACATGTGCTGACCTCACTTTGTTTTCTCCAATAAATGATGAAACTTGGTGCATGTACATAAATAATCATGTCATTAACAAAATAATGGAAAAGTATAGATTTCCAATTCATATGCTATATGATTTGTTAGTTCAAATAGTTGAAGCCACAATATTTTGTAAAATACAACGCAAAATTGGATATTATTATGTTAGAATCTGCCTAGTGATGAGTTTTACTTATAGTAAGGGTTTTTGTTTAGTACCGCTCGTATTTTTTTAGAAATCATGACAATAATGTACGTGTTATCTTTTTCTTCAATGTGTCCACCACATTTGCTTTTAGTGACATTTCAATGTGCTTATCTATCTTTATTTATATTACTTAGAACATCCTTGACCCACCAGATTGTGCTAAAAATGTTTTATCAAATACGTTATTAACCCATTGAACTACTTGATCTGATATTTTGAACCATTCAATGGGTGAGTAACAACAATCACAAGCATATAGCATCAATTTCATCAATATTTTAATTCCACTCCATATTCCAATTTTACTATCTAGTCCAATATCAAGCTGACTCAAACTCTTTGAAGGATCATTAGTTCATTTCTTTGTGTTAGAATAAAGAAATAAAACAAATATGCTAAATGATTTATATAATTCTATATGCACTCGTTGTTGTGTGTCTTAGAAAGATGCACATGAGTTTCTTTGAATAAAAATTTTGTTTCCTTAATGATTATTTAAAGAAATGCTTTAAACTAATTTCTTAATAAACTTGAGTACATCCTTAAAAGTGATTATTAACAAATGATAATTCTCTTTTAAAAGAAATTAATTTATTGCAAAACAAACTAGTTTTGCAAAAATAAATCTTAGTTAAAATTATGAAAAATAAATAAATAAAAATAAAAAAACATACATAAATGACGATTATGTATTTTTGATTTAAAATCAAGCCTATACATACCCCTGATAAAAATCAAGTAAAAATATAATAATAAATATATGTCTTTCACTATAAGTCGATTACGTTAAACTCTTATAATAAAGAAATAATAAAAATAAGATACTATGGTCTTATAACATAACAAATACGAAAAAATAAAATGTTTCATTGACACAAAAATGAAATTAATACAAATAAAAATCCAATGGTTGAAAAATACATCATAAGATAAAAGTGTCCTATATCAATCCATTAAAAATAAATAAAATTGAGAACTTTATTGATTTAAGAAAAAAGTTGAGATTAAGTGTTTCATGAATGAAAGACATATGAAAAGGAAGTGAGAATGAGCACTAGATGCTAATTTCTTAAATGTAATGATATGAAAAGTTTTCTTCAAGTTTTGTAATTCTTTTAATAGTTAATTTTGTTAAATAATTCAACTATTTATACATGTATTTAATGATTAAAAATATTTACCAAATTGATTAATTAGTGATATCAATAAATTATAAAAATCTCAATAACTCCAAATAACTGTTAAAAGAGCTGTTACATTTGAGTTGGGATCAAATGTTTGGATGAGAAAATTTCACCATTGGATGACTGACATAATTATGTGTTTAAAGGTGGATGTGAATACATTTATTTGATCACATAATTGTGCAACTCTATGGCAAAATAACTGCTACTATTCTAATTATTATCATGTGAAATAGATACGGGTTTTAGTCATATATTACATGAATAATGGATAATTATGGCTTTATAAGAGTTTTCTTACACTACATAATAAGTGTATTGTTTGAAGTTAGCTGCCACTGTTTTGCTCTAAAGTACTTCCTCTATTGCTAGAACATTCATGTTTATATAAATATAAATTGTTGAGTTATATGTTGAACAAGAATTTTTTGAAGTGTTTTGGTGTCATTTTCTTGATCCAATAAGTTCATTTAACCATATTTTGTTTTGTTACTCTTGTGTTTAAAGTGTCATGTCATAAATACTATTCTTTTTAAATAATAGACTTAATTAGAGTGAATAAGATTTAGTTTCAAAAAATAAGTCATGCATTTTTAAGATAATAAATTAAGGGTCTTCAAAGTACCTTAGAGTATTTAATAAGATTCAAAGATAGAAGACGTATGCATCCAGTTTGTAAAGATTTTCTTTTTTACTATCAAAAAGAATATTAGCTTATTGATTATAATGTGCATCTTTATTCACTTTGAAATCCTAACTTAAGTATCTAACTTATTCAACCTTTCCATGATTTAAGAAACATATAAGATCATTATTTTTTGCTCAATCCATTTTTTTTTATCAAATCCATCAAACAAATATTTGCCAAATTTCATGTCAAATGATAACTTTTGGTAAACGAAAAAATTAATTTTATTGAACTTTGCTTATTAAAAATAAATAAGCATCACCTTAAGCACACCAAGTAAAAAGCACTCAATCTAACTACGCCCAAGCGAGCCTAGAAGCATCGTGTTAGGAAGCTTAGTTAGGCCTAAAATTTCTTAGAGGTGTATTCATGAACTTTGTCAAGATAAAATAAAGGATTTATTAGGGCTGAATATTAATTAAATATGGTAATGAGGATCAAGTTAGATCCATAATAATGAAATTATGTATAAATATATGAGTTGGCAATGAGATGACATCCCAAGCACACTTGCTTTATACACCCATGAAAGGTATTGTATGGAGAAAATGACTTTTCTATTTGACAATGTGAGACTAACATTAGTCCAACTGCTCAACACCAAAAGCATGTTCTATTTCTTACCATTAATTTTTTGAACAGATTGTAATTGTTTCATCAAATATAAGCACTCGATCTTGGCGCAAAATTGAATGTCCAAGATCACTCTGACTTCATTTGGTTGCTTTAACTATTTCTACCTTTTGAAAACTTGTTCTCATGAATTATATGGCCCAACACTTTCCATGATTATATCCTTTAGCTAAGATAATTTTTGCCTTTGCAAATGATGAATTGAATTATCCATATCTCACCTACTTAATTGGATGGCCAAGTTCTAATCCATCTTGATCCAATCATCTAGAACTAATCTACTTTTATAATATTTGATCTAATGGTCTAGAAAATCTCTAATAGGAGCCAATGATGCTGGTCGATCTGACCTAATGGCTAATTCCTTAGTCATTATTTGAGCCATTGTGTTAACCAATTCAAAGGAATATTTTAAGTTTTTTGGAAGAGCTTTTTAAACTATTTGGAAGCAATTTTTGAAAAAACCTTTCCTTAACTTTCTAATAACTTTAAGATCTTTTGACTAGTAAATATGAAGAAACATTTGAGATCTCTCCAAAGCATAACATGACATTCTACTATCATAAAATCTTTTGAAATCGACTACAACTTAGTTCTTCACAAAATGTAAAATTCTTTCAACTAATCTTATTGCTTCTAAGTTTTCAATTTTTTTCTTGTCAAAGTAATTTGAAGCTCATCATGCCTTTTTCTTTTAATCAACAAGCATCAAAAGTTGAAATTTATCACAAATTGTCCCTCTTAATGTATTTTTCCATTTTCTTTTGGGTTGGGTGGCGTAGCATTTATAAGAGCTTTAGTTTAGTTTGATGTTAAAAAAAACCAAGTTCATTTTAAGCTTGTAAACTCTCGTGTTATAAATGAACCCACAAATGCTAGTAAGTTATATGTGAGTTGTAAGAGAAAACCTCAAGTTGTAAACCATTTAATTATGGTAAGTTTTTTAACCTTAGTTGCTTATGGACGTAAGATCTAATTTGAACCAAACAGTTTAGAAATTTCTTTGTATTATTTTAATATTTATTTTTTCTTTTTTTAAACAAAAAAATAAAATATTATCATATATAAAATAAAGATTTTTCAAGAACATAAAATTATTTTTATGAAGAATTTTTAAAAAAGAAAAATATAATCTAAAAAACCAAAAAGTATTTTAAAACTCATAAGTCACCAACTCATGTGGCATTCATGTATTTACTTTTATATTAATTGGTATCAAAGAGGGTTCCATATAAAAAAATGAGAGACAAATCTTTTGGGTCATGAGCTTATTTACTTTTATTTTAATTGGTATCAAAAAGGGTTCCCTATAAAAAAATGAGAGACAAATCTTTTGGGTGAACCATCATGTATGTTTCAATTGTCGGTTATGTTTACTTAATTATTATTTTGGTTATAAAATAAGTTTAATTTCTACCTTACCATTTTTCTATGCTCTCTAAACAATTTGTTTATAGTTTTCTTCTTAAATTAAGTTTTTAATATATCGTCATTCACGAGTAGTATTGGTGCATATCTAGATGAAGGTCTTCTTCAATCATTCTATCATTATTTAAGATAACTTTTATTAATATTTGAAATATTGATTTCGAGTTTTTATCTAATCAATTGACATAAGACATTAGAAAGCACAAACAAAAATATATGATTTACTTAGAGATTCGTGTAGAAAAGAAATCTAGTTATTTAGTGTACTTAATAATGATCATTGGAGAATGATATAATTAAATGCCATAACACTAAACTACCTCAATCATGGAATATCTCCAAGTGAATTTAATCAAGTTATGAATTTTGATATCACACATAAGTTTGAAAAAATTTTGAACTAATTTATGAAGATACTTAGTAAGTTTAAAAAGTAAAGAAAAATCTTCACACACATGATTTTAAGCTCTTTAGAATAAATTTGAGATTAAAAATAAATAAGTTGTTTATGTGATTTAATAATATTACTAATAGATTAGAAAATATTGGAGAAGCACTTCTTAATATAGATCTTATAAGAAAAGTAACAAAGATTCTATACAATGAGTATGATCCTTTTGTCACAGTAACAAAGATAGCCAAATGCATAACAAGCTCATATTGGATGAGTTATTTGGAGAATTATTAATAATAGAGATGGAGAGGAATATAGGACTTGAAAAGGAGGCCTTAATATGCAAGCAAATCATAGAGCAAGGTACAAGGACCTGTTATCTTTTAAATCTAACAAAGATAATATAGATGTAATATCTATCTTTTCTGTGGACTTGGAGGAATGGTAAATTTTCATGCTAAGGGTTTACATAAAAATTTGACAAAAAGTTTTATAAATAAGAATTGGCAAAAAAAAAATAGAATGGAGGAGATGGACGCACCAAGGCTCCATGATTGTGGTCAAATTATCGGCAACTCAAATACACCAAAAAAAGAAAGGGAAAAAAAGAAAGATTTTCAAGCTACTTGGTTAAGAAGAATTATACTCCACAACTTCAAATAGTGAGGAGGAAGGAATGACTTGCTTCATGGCAAATGATAATGAATTAAGAACATCAAGTGAAGAATAAAAGATTAAGATAATCTTTGGGCCTCATGAAGTTTTTGAAAATAATTACATAGAAGTTATTAGTAATTAATTTCTTTAATATTTATACATAAAAAATTAAACATGTTTTGCAAATAAACAATAATTATTTTTATTTTTTTATTAAAGGAAATTGACAAAAAAATATGTCATGAAAATGATTCCACGATGACTGAGAATACTTCTTTGAAAAAAGAAATTACGAGCTTGAAAACAAAAATTTATGCTATTCAACATGTAAAATTTTCCAATGTTTCACATAATGTTATTTTTTTAAAAATAAATATATGTTTTCTTTTGGATATGCCTAATATTTCAAATATTGCATACTTTTGTAGTTGTAGAAAAGGTCATGCTTTTAAGGATTGTCGAAGTGGGCAAAATATTATGAGTTCGAAACACTGTTTCAAATTACTAAGCCATGCTTGTTTGGCTTTCTAAGGTTAGAGAATATAGAATTTAAAATAAGTTGTCTTCATAACCGTTCTATAGAGATATAATATTTTCAGACATTCATAAGTTTGAAGTAAGACACTTTGGAATTGTGCATAGAAATAAGGAAAATAAAAGTTATATTTTATGAATGTTTAGTAAAATTTTTATAATTTATGTAGCCATATTTAGAGAAAAAAACAAAAATCTAGCTTTTTGGGAGTTGGATAATAGATGCTCAAGATGTTTGACTAGACACCTATTAAAATTTATCTCAATAAGGCATTGTCTAAATAGATAGGAAACACTTGAAGACAAGTCTAAGAGGTAGATAATTAGAATTGGTAACATAGGATATTCTACATTAAAGAAAACAAGAAAGCTAGATGTAGTTAGAGATCCACTTAAGCCAAACAAAACTAGTTCAAAAATGTATGAATCGTGCAAAAAAGGAAGGCAAGCTAGATATTTCTTTTAAACCTAGAAATGACTTAACTACTAGCTTACGGATAGTTTATTTAGGCTTTTTAAACAAACATAGATCTTGAGTTTAATAGGAAAAAATAGATTTGTGAATAGTAATGATTCTTCTAGAAATAATTAGGTTTTATTCAATGTGATAGAACAGAAAAGCTATCTCTAATTAAGTTGTATTCAATGTGATAATATTAATGAGTTTAAAATGAGGGCATCAACTTACATGTCCTTATTCACATCAACAAAATGACATTGTAAAAAGAAAAAATGAGACCTTAGTAGAGATAGATCGAACTATGTTAATTGAATACAACCTACCAATATATGCTTAGGGCAAGGAAATTAAAAAACTTACTATACAATAAATAGAATTAACTTAAGAACAATATTTAAGAAAATATACTTAAGAGTTATTTAAAAATAAGAAATTGAATCTTAACTATTGTCATGTTTTTGGGTATAAATGCATCATTCTTAATAATGAAAGAATCAACTTGAACAAGTTTGATGAAATGGTATGCCTATAAAGTTTTATAGGATACTCTTCTTTTAGAAAAACTTGCGAAGTTTACAACTTGGATACTCCAAATCCATGCTTCACATTAAATAAAATCAATTATAAGAGATGTTAATTAAGCAATTAGGACTATAGCCATTATGGGAGAAGTTAATCATAGTGAAATTATTTCTTTCATAAAACTAGTATCTAGAGAACAAGCCCATATGGTTGACAATTAGTGATAAACAAGTGATTGGAACCAAATGGATACTTAAAAATAAATAGGATAAAAATAGATTGATCACTGATGGTATACCAATTGCTAAAGGTTGTAATAATGTTGAAGGTATATACTTTGAGGAGGCATTTCTGTTAGTAAAAAGATTAGAGATTATTAGACTTAACTTAGCATATTCATGCCATAGAAATTTTAGATTATTTCAAATGGATGCAAAATATCAATTTTAAAATAAGTTAACAAAAGAAGATATGTGTGTTGAACAACCCCCAAGCTTTGAGACCCATGCATATGATGATTATGTATATAAGCTTAAGAAAGCAATTTATGGCCGTAAGTAAACTCCTCATTCATTATATCATAGACTGAGTAATTATCTAATAGATAGTTGCTTTACGAAAGGAAAAATGGATAACACATTATTCTTAAAATCATTAAATAATCATTTTGCTACTTGTACAAGTTTATGTTGATGACAAAACTTTTGGAAGCATAAATCAAAGTAAGTTTATGGAACTTAGTGATTTAATCATGTGGGATCTTGAGATTAGTATAATGGGCGAGATGAATTTCTTCTTTGGATTACAAATTATGTAACTAAAAGGTGAGATTTTTATTTTATAAAATAATTATTTAAAATATTTATTCAAGAAATTTGTGTATGAAAATATAAAATAGAAGAAGATACTAATGAATCAATCAATGTGTTTAGACTTAAATAAAAATGCAAAACACATTGATAAAAACTTTACGAAGAACGTTTTAGCTCTTTATTATGTTTTACAGTTAATAAACTGAAAATCTTATTTTTTGTTAGCTTTTGTGCTAGATTCTAATAAAATCCTAAGAAACGCCATCTAAAGGTGACAAAATTAATCTTCAAATATGTAGAAAGTATAATCAACAAAGGTTTATAGCATGATAAAAATACATATTCATGAGATCTTATAAGTTTTACATATTCAGACTTTGTAAGCTCTAAGGTTAATAAGAAGGAACCTTAGGTGCATGTTAATTATTGGGAATATTTTTTATTTCCTAAAAAACTAAGAAGAAAAAATTTCATTGCCATATTGACCATAGAAGTCAAGTATGTACTTATTAAATGTTGTGTTGCTCAAGTGTTAAGTTTGAGAAAACAATTTCACGATTATTGTTTAGATATCTTACATATTCCCATTACAACTAGTAATACTAATTCTTTGGCTTTAGCAAAGAACTAAGTTCATCATTTCAAGAGCAAACACATTGTATAAGATACCACTTTATTAGTGATCAAGTAGCTAAATCCTTAATGAAATTCACATATGCTCTGACTAAAAAATAATGTGTAGGCATATTTACAAATTTCTTTTGATTGATCAATTTGAAACCATAAGACAACAATTAGGAGTAATAAAAATTTTATAAATTATACCTCTATTTTCATAATATAAAAATGGTAGAATTATAATGATTTAAATAAGTGAGAAATGAAAATGTAGTAAGTGAGAGCATGAATTAAGTGGGAGGAAAAACTTTTCATTTTTAGTACCACTTATCATAATAATATATGTTTTGTACTTACTATAATTTTATCTAAACATTAACATCTTATAGCCATCAAAACGAAGATATTGTTAAATTACTCTTCTGTTTGATGAGTGAAGCTATAAATGTTTAACATTTTACTACAATGAATTTTTTTAGTGTGAGTTAGGTTTAAGTTTAGTGATCAAGCCTAACACTTTGATTATTGTGAGTTAATGGTCACCAAAAATACCTTGATGTGTTTAATAAGCTTCAAAGATTAACGATATATGCATCAACTTTGAAATGCTTTTTATTTTTATTATAAAATAGAATTTTAACTCATTGATTATAAGTTACCACTCCATTCATCTCACTTTTTGATCCTTTTCTTGATTTAAAAACTTATAGAATTTTATTTTTAATTCAATCCTTTTTTCTAATTAAATCTATGTTACATCATTGCCAAATTTTATGTCAATTACTAAACTTTCAACAAAGCACTTGGGCCAACCAAGTCCAACTTGGCCATGTAGCATCGAGCTAGGAGACTAGTTGAAAATAAGTCAGCAAATTAGCTAGGGTGCATCCTAAACAAGATTGCACCAAGAAATTATTTAATGCACCCATTAAGGTATTACAAAGATCAAACTACTTTCTTTTCAACAATATCGGACTAACTTAAATATAACAACTCAATGCTAAAAATGTGCTCTATTTCTCACCATTTGTTCTTTGATTTGAAAATAAATGTTTAATCCACTATGAATGCTTGATCCTAGCTTGAAATTTGATAGCCAAGATCATGTTTGACTTCACTAAATTTTTTTATTTTTGTACTTTGAAAATAATTTATCCTTAAATTAGATAACTCATATTTAACTGTGTTTGAATCTTACGAATAAGATCTTTCTCATCTTTTCTAATGATAAATCAAATGATTCTGATTTCTTCCTTTCTGATTAGTAAGCCAACATCTAATCCACTTTGATTTAACCATCCATAACACATCCACCTTTATAGTGTTCGATATGATAGTTTAGAACCTCTTAGATTGTAGTTAATGGCACTAGTTAATCCCACATAACAACTAATTCGCTAGCAGTTAATTGAGTCATTGCAATAATCATCTTTGAAAAAGTTTTTTAAGCTATTTCAATGCAGTCTTTCAAAAAACTTTTTGTTGAATTTCTAATTGCTATGATCAAATATTTTCTATAAAAATCTATCCCTTTTTCTTGAAATGACTAATAAATATGAACCAATGTTCGAGATCTTAACCAAACATTGCACATTATTCTACCAAAAAATTCATAAGTAAAACTTATGTTTTTTATCATAAAAAATAATATAACTAGGGGTAAAATAGACAACAAAATTACCATCAAATACTCCATGAAATGATCATGAAATTATTGACTATCTTTCGATAGTGCCATTATCTCCATCCTATAATATTTTTTAACCATTCCATTTATTTATGGAATGAATTAGTCTCAATTTACAATAATAGGTCTCAACTTTCTTAATGGAACTTCCATAATTATTTTATTTGTGTCAATTTATCTAGCATATACAATAATTTTCTATTTCACTCCTACCTATAGTATCTTTGTTATCGATTGCATTCCTCTTGATATTCTCCTCTTTTAGTACATTTATTTTTTTATTAGATAACCCTTGGAATAAAAACCTTATAAAGATTTGTATTTCTTAAATGTTCTATCGCAAATGACATCCAAAAATCCTTTGACCAATTTCCTAAAATCCTACTCCAAGAGCTATTTTTTGGACTAAAAAAGTCAAATGTTTCTAGTTTGGTACTTTTACTATTTTTCTTCAAAAATTACCTTAGAATTAAATTAATGTTATTTTTAATATGCTTTGGTGTTTCTTTTTATGATATTTCCTCTTCTAATTCATGTTGAATTATTATTTGAGGTTCCTTTTTATTTTTTCTCTGATATTTGACTTCCCCTTCATATTATTAGTTCTTTCAAATAATATTCTTTATGATCTTATACAAAACTATCCATATGGAAATTCATTTCATGATGTTCAAAATAAATTTTGAAATGCACTTACATTATTTCAACAAACATTAAAAAATATTAAAGTCTTTTGGTAATTTTGTAAATATTACTCCATATAAGATTTAATCTTTCAAATTTAAAAAACGTTGGATGACTCGAAAGAATCTCCTCCTTTACTTTCCAAGTAGCTACTAGTTTGTATCACTCGTCCACAAGATGCTCTTTTTCCTAATTTTGTTGATTTTTATTTTTAAGAGTGCCATTGTCATTTCGTCATAAAATAATTTACGATACACCACCTTGTCACGTTGGTCATATTTACATATAAAACTACCATTAGCAAAAAGTTTTACAAGGACTGAAAGAAAAACACATACTGTAATACGACAATGACAATGACAATTGCCTTGTAAGTAATAGAGCAATTAATTTCAATGAAGTATGAAAGCACAAAATTCTTGTCTTTAGTTATTCTTTTTTCCAAACATTATAATGCATTTCATAAGTTTTGCCTTTAAAAAATACTTGATGCTCTTCCTGAAAACCCACTTTCTTAATATTGTTATCGTATTTATTGTGGAGTAAATCTACTCCTTTTGAATTCATATTTTGATTATTCAGATGTTCTTAATATGATAAAAATCATATTGATATATATATATATATATATATATATATATATATATATATATATATATATATATATATATATATATATATATATATATATATATATATATATATATATATATATATATATATATATATATATATATATATATATATATATATATATATATATATATATCAATTATAGTATTGTTTATTTGTTTATACCAATATAACGATAATTAATGCTTCGTATTATATAATATTTGGTATGATATCTTCTCTATGCTAGACTAATAATTGTTGTCTTAAGAAAACTAATTAAAAGCGTAATACTTATTCTAGTTGTTTTAGAAACATAAAGTTCATAGTCCTAACATATTCTTAAGTGTCTTAAATATTCTCTTTCATTGACTTTTAATTTGGGCCCAGAATGTTTTGTTAGATGTTAGTTCTGTATAACAAGGATTAAGAAACTTTTTTCAAAAGTATGATAAAAGTTTGGAATCCTTTTGTAATATAACTATATGTTTTATACCACATAAGCCATACTATTAATTAACAAATATTGGACTTATTCTTTTTTTAGAAATGTTTCTTTGATAAGTAAAACTAAATTCTTGGGGTTCAGATTCTCATTTTCAAACTTCCAAAAATTTTCTTTTTAATCTTCCACACATCATCATGCTCGTTTAAGACAACATCTTATTGTTAATATGCCACAATGGCCAATAGTAAATATCTATTTGAGCTTCATCTATGCTATACATCATAAATTTCTTGGCTGCTTACAAAATTGGCATCTACTTTTACTTTTTTGTTTTTGATATTGGTCTCCAAACCATAATGCCTAAATAATTCAAGTTGTTCTATTTATGTTAATGTTTGAGTAGATTTATCATCAAACTAATTATAAATAAGATGTTTTATATACTTTGGAATAATACGAACACCAAAAATAAAAAATTTTAAATTTTTGGATGTAAGTGTTACATCAATAAGTTGGATAAGAATTGTAGACTAGAAACCAAGTTAATGGATGGATAATATCTCTTTATGTATTCTACAAATAAATAGACCTATAAACCGTCTAAGAAGGGAACCTTAGTTGTAAAGCAACCTACTCAAGAGATATTTGATGGAATTATGCATAAAAAAAAGTGGTAGATTCGTAACCCATGGAAGATTTTGGAAAAATAAAATTGGAAGAAAAGAAATAGAAAATAAGGATATAATTACATCATTATTAACATATATTTGACTTATTATTTTGCATAAAATGTGGTCATAGTAAGAAAAATATGTATTTTTGTGGTAGATAATATCATTCTCATTTATTTTAAATGAACTTCTCTATGACAAATATTTTTGTTTTTATCTTACACATTATAATGTTAGTCTAGGGCAATAATGTCTGCCTATCAATATGTAATAACTACCAATATAATAATATTCATTCTATTTGTTATAGATATAACATTAATCTCCCAATTGTGTATCAAAATACTTAGTTGGGCTTCTTCAATTTTGTGGAACAAATGATGCCGCTATCCTGTTAAAGCATTGATAGCTTCTATTACTTTTCTTTTGATGGTATGGGATATCCAATCCATAATGTCATAATAATTCAAGACATTCTATTTATCCCAATTTCTAAATATATTTACAATCAAACAAATATGGAATAAGATAATATATTAATTTGGAATAACAGTAAGCTTAAAATTAAAAATTAAGCATTTTAGATGGAAGTGTTATGTCAAAATGTAGGATAAATATTGGAGATTAAAAACCAAGTTAATGGAGCCTATATGTTTACAATATTTTTCAAATAGACAGACAAATAAGTAGTTTAATAAGGATACCTTAGTTGTAATGGAATCTACTCCAGTTGCATTTGATGAAACTATACATAAAAAACCTAAAGATTTGGAAGTGTTGGAAGAATTTTAAAAAACAAATTAGAAGACCAAAAAAGATTATGGTATGACAAACTTAGTAAATTTCTACTTAAATATTATTTTATGATGGGAATTTTTATAGGATTTTGTTAAAAAAGATCGGCACTGATGAACGTCTTAAATTAAAAGATAATGTAGATGTTATAATATTTGGATCAACCATCTTCAATTTATGAATGAATTAGTAAGCTTATGTGTGTCGGATTTGAGATTGATTTAATGAATGAGTTTTGCTTATTTCTTGGATACGAAGTTTAGAAAGATGAGAAGTGCATCCTTGTATCTTACATAATGCTTATAAATGATATGTTAAAATTTCGAAAGCATGGATATGGTTTCCTCAAAGGGGCTAGCATAGAATAAGAATCATCGTTGTGATTTAATTCTAAGTGACCAATCTTTTTTAGTACAAAAGCAAACCTCTATTTAAAAGGAAATTATGTATTTTGCATCAACTTAAAATCTTGTTCCTCAAAATAGAAGTGAAGCCTCAAGGAATGAATTTTAAGTTGTTTGTTAGAATGAATGCTTTGGACATATAATGTAGGATATGTCTCCATAATATAGTGATAAAAATGGGTATTAAAAACTAAAAACAAATCAGCATGTTGTTATCATTTAAAATATGGAAAGGCTATTGAAAAAGGGTTATAATCAATTGGAAAGGTAAACTTAGATTGAACACTTGAACTAATCATAAAGTTGAAGGCAACATGGTCATTATTTGCTTTTTCTTACAACAAGGTATTTAAACTATACCAAATGAACCTTAGGAGCACATTCATAAATGTTATTGTTTAGGAGGAAGTGTATGTAGAATAATTACATTGCTTTCAACATTGTCCTCATCAAAATCATCTGCATAAGCTAGCTAAATACTTACATGATTTACAATAAGAACAACGAACTTGTTATGAAAAATTGAATATATTTCTACTCAAACATTATTTCATGATTGGAATATAATTTTATCTTTGTTCAGCAAGAATTGCACCAATGAACTTCTAGCCCAAGCTTTTATACACAATGCATTTTTTGGATCAACCAATAGAGTATTATGTCAGTGATTTAGTAAGCTTATGGGTGTTGGATTTGAAATTAATTAATGGCTTAAGTTATTTATTTTCTTAGATTGAAAGTTATACAATATGAGAAAGGTATCCTTGTTTCTTCACTAAAGTACATAAATGTGATGTTATAAATGCTTGACCTTGAGAACCTCAAACCTATTTCTACTTTCAAGAGTTTCTACCAAAGTATTAAACAAAGAAATGATGGAAAACAAATAAATTTCATGGTATACCAAGGGATGTAATGTTCTTTACTTAACTACAAGAAGATTAAAGAAAGTTTTTAGTGTGAGACACTTGTAATCAATTTAAGCATAGCTCCCACAACTTTGATTTAGAATCTATAACAAGAATCTCCTAGTACTCGCTTGGCACAAAGGTATTAGTGTTTTAATATCAAATTTTAGTTTATGTTATAAGCTCATAAGATAAAGCTACAAAGATTATGAAGGTTCAAGAGTTCATGAGAAAAGCATTGTAGGCATTTAATCATTTTTTGGACATACCTTAATCTCATGATCTTTTAAAATACAAATTTAGGGGTTAAATTGGTAACTAGAACATGTGGGATTATGTTTACAAAAAAATACTCTTAAAATATGACAACATGTGTGCCATTTTCCTTACACAAAATCTTATCTAGTGCTCTAACGATAAACTAATTGATGTTAGTAACAAAGTCATCATGAACCTTGCAGAATGATATATGGCAGACATTTAATTTGTTGCTAACAACATGAAACTATTCGATGTCTTAATGAAGTTGCTTGGTAGAGATTTATTCTATAGCACTAGAAGACTTTTTTATGACAAAAGTATGAGACATTAACGTTGGTTTTAAGAGTAGTTCCTTGAGTGAAGGGGACTTCATCCATATGCTTTTATTACGAATAAATCTAGCTCCACTTGATAATATTTAGCAAATACCTTATTGCACTACATTCGATTTGTTTATAATAAACTTAGAACGTAAGTAATAAAAAAAGAGGTTATCGATCAAATATATAATACTCTAGAATATTTTGATAATAACATACTATTTTAGTAGCATACTAATTGATAATCTAATTTTTCTTTTAAGGGCGATAGTGAACAACATTAGAAGGAAGATAATGTTAAAAGAACATGTCAATTGATTAAATATGTAGATGTAACCATTTGTCAAATAACAATAGAAAAGATAACTCTACAATCATGAATCTAAGTGTTCCTTTTGAGTAAGACATTTTTCCCACAATATAAATTAAACTTATGGTTCAACAACACTGCATGATTTTCCAAATTTGAAATGAAAACATTTGCTTGACTAGATGCACAACATGGCCATGTTTCATAAAATATTATTAGCCATTGGAGAAAAGAGATGATTTTAGTAGTAGACTCATGGATTTGGCCTAACAAGTGGATCTAATAAAATTTGTTGGAACAATTGCTTACTAAGATTAAAACAATTTGATCAAATTATTCAATTAAGCAAAAGCCATTCCATAAAAATGACATAAGAAAAACTTAATCAAATTAAATAATATAGTTAAACTATACCTTATAGTAAAATCACTCACATTGAAATTAAACTTCTTAAAATATTATATAACACCATCAAATAATTTGCAATGATATAATGAATATTAAGCTTTTCATTGACATAAAAATTGTAGATTTTAGTGTTGTTATAATATTTCTGTTTAGATGAATGACTATACTTTTCAATTATTATAAACTATTTTTATTCTAATTTTACTCTTATAATTTTGAAAATTTTAAGAAAATTATGATATTAACCAATTTATATTTCTTAAATAATTTATATTTTTAATTATCTAATTATGCATAAATCATAGAAAAGTCTTGATTTATAGATATTTCACTTTTTTTTTGTAAAGTATTTGTTCTAATTTTAATTTTAATTAAGACATCTTCTATTCTTAAAAATTAGAAGAGCTAACTAATTAGAAGTGTGATGGAACAAATTTAATATTTTGTTGCATTAAAATTTTTTTATCCTTTATAAATTAAATTTGAACTACATGTGAATGTTTGATAAATCGATATCATAGAGAAGATTTGTTATCACTATGTTGTCCATATGTTAGATGTTATTATTAAGTTATTGTTATAATTTTGTATTTTTGCAATACATTTTATGTTAACGTGGATAATTTCTGTTATTTTGTAATTTCAGATTATTAATTGCTTAAAGTTTTAAGCAATGTTTCGAATATTTTTAATATTTTATTGTGATAGTAATTTTTCAATTTGTAAACTGTTATACATTTTTAACTATGAAGAATTTTACTTTATGTGATAATTATCATTTTATAGCATAAATATTTTGGTTAAAGATTTCCTTTATCTTTTTTTACCAGTTTTCTTAACCCATTATTTTTAAAGATTTTATCAAGTTTGCATTATTAGAAGTGTTTTTCATTGGCGTCAACTAGAAATACAATAAAAAAATTTTAAATAAGTTAATAAATCATTTACGGGATGATTTTTTTTGTATTTTGACAAAATTTTTAGTTAGTGTTAGATATTTGTCTTTGAGATGTTCCAATTAAATATTTCAATAATAAAAGTTTTAAACTTAGTATTTAATAATGTTTTCAGATAGAATTATTAATTTTAACTTTTTTATTTTTTTTAAATCTTTTCGGTTGATTAATACGTTTGAAAATTTGGCCTCTCAAGTTTTATTTAATTCAGTTAGCATTTTTATCAATTATACATATGCATATTGTGGTATGCATGTTCATTTGTTTGTTTAAAATGTTTGTAATACGTACTATAATTTCCAATATTTAATTAGCTTAGTTACTGTAACTATTTTCCAAAGTATTTCCACAAAAATATTTTCATAATTATGTCACTAAATGATTTCATTTAATATAAAATGTCTGCTCTATTTAGTTTTTAAAAATATTTTATTTCATTAATAATTCAGATATTTACCTTTCTTCTTTAATTTCAATTTTTACATTTGCACTAGCAAATTGAAATTATATTCCATTTTCTATTATTTTTTATTTGAAATTTTCAATAATTTTCTTTCTCATTTTCTCTTTTATTTTGTCAGAATAATGGCACACAATAATTATTGGTGTAATACTTTTGAGTTATTTTAGAATAAATTTTAAATGTAATGAGTACTCTTTTTTCCCATGAAAATTATCAATTCTTATTTTTTTGGATATTATTTTTAATTATTTTAATGTATTTTAAAATTTTAATTATCATAACAACATCGTATATTTTTTATTTTTCTTTTCTCTTTGTGTTATTAAAGAAATAAGATAATTAATGTGCTCGAGAATTATTTTACACCTCCTCTATCTAATCCAAAATTGATTAAATATCGACGTAGAAAGCATTTGAAGGTCTTAAGCCTTTCGTAAGCTCATTACATAGGAGTTGATTGTACCTATTTGTTGCATTTGTACATTAAATTTTAAGTTGTAATTAGAAGTTTTTTAACAATTTTATTATAAATCAAATTTTGTTCACTTTTTTCATGGATGTTAATTTTGATAATTAAGTCATAAGTAGATTCTAATATATTAAGTATTCAATTATCATAATTGATTTTATATATTTTAAAACATATTATCATTTAATTTCAATAACATTATTTTTTAATACGTTAATGTGCAACCTTGTAATGTATCATGTTAATATATCAAATATTTTTAGAAATATTTTTAAAATTATGATGTGACTTTTTTTTTATTTAAACTTATCATTTTTTATTTGGCTAAAAAATATTTAATTTACAAAATGTTTTAAATATTTTAATCTTTTTAATAGTAAGGGCTTCTTTATTAAGTGTAGCGATAGGAAAACTCTTTGTTGAAATTTTATTATTATTGCTTATCGTTTTTATATATAAAATAATCTTGTTTTAAAAAGTCTCTTACAATAGAAATTCTTTCAAAATTAAGTTGTCCTAATTATTGACATATTTTTAGCATTTATTATAGTTTTATAATAACTGACACGATTCCACACAGCTTTGAATTATTTAATTTATGAATTAGAATTTATGCTAACATGTTTAATTTCTTAAATTGCTTTGCTTCAATCACACAATTTAAATTTTTTAACAAAATAAAATTTTTCTATTTATATATTTAATATTAATTTCTTTAAATATTCAATTCAAGAAATAATGACAATGATTTCTAAATTTGAAAGCTTTAAAAAATTATCAATTTTTTATTTATTTTTAATTTTAAAATTTTTTTTTTTAGTATTATAATTACTTATAGTATTTTTTAAACTTCATAATTTATCTTTTTAAATGTTTTTATATTTTCACAAGGTTTTGAAATTATTTTGTTAAATAGTTATTTTTAATGTGGCAAATCGCTTTAACTTCTATGATTTTCATATTTGTAAAATGCCATTCATGATACTTGCATTAATAGAAAATCTTCATGACAACAAGTAATATTTTAATATTTCATATTTATAAGTAAGTAAAGAAAAAGTAGCCCTTTACAACATATATAATACATGTGTAAATATTTGATATTTTTACTATTTTGATATCTTAGACATTACAAGAAAGTAAATTACAAATTTATGATATAAACCTATATTTTTGTATATCATTTTATTAACATAATGGCAATATTGTTTCAAATTCATAGAAATAATTTACAAAGAAAGTTTTTTCTTTATTCTTTTTATATAATAAATGGGAAACTAAACCGTACCAAATTGAACAATTTTCATTACATTTTATTAACATTATTTTATTTTTTTATAAATTTCTATTAATCAATTAGCATGTAGTTTTGTAACTTTATTTTTTAATATTATTTTGATAAATATTTTATTTTTTTTGGCTTGTAATTTATTGACTTTTTAGTGTAATTACTTGATATATTTAATGTAATGATTAAACATTTATATATTAAATTATTTTGACAATCCTATATCCTTTAATTGTTTCAAAATTTTATATTAAGAAGTTTAAAACCATTACATTCATAAGGAAATTTGTGATCATTTATAATGCTTTTGTTATGATTATTTAAGTCATTTTTAGTGGTTTTGTTATCTAAAAGTTATTTTTTTATATTAGCAAATTTGTCTTGATTTAATTACCTTAATATTTTTTAAATATTTAAATATTGCTTTAAAGTTGTGCTAAACTTCATTAAAATTTAACATGTTCTTGTCTTCCAACATTCTTATTTAAATGATATTTATATACTATTTATATTGTGATATTCAATTTATTGCTTTCAATACATTTCTCTTACTAAATAAGACCAGCATTGTTTTTCTTATTTTTTATAGATTTATCTTTTTTTATTATTGAGCTAATTTTTAATTTGTTCCATCTCCAAATATTTTTAAAATTTTTAAGAATTCTATTGCTCTTACTTTTTTTTTCGATTAATTTTATTTTAATTTATATTTGAAAATTATAGGAACTTGCAAAATTGTTTTTAATTTAATAATTGCAAAATTTTTTAAATCCATAGTATTTTCATTATTATTCTTTAATACACAAATATTTTAGCAAATATAGAGTACCTATATTTTATTTTGTCATCAATTTCACTTTAATGCAAATATTATAAATAATATGATTTATTATTCCTTAATTTTTTTATCAATGTTATGTGCATTCTTGATTGTATTAGCATATTTTCCATTAATGTACTATTAAAAAATCTTTTTTTCCAGTTATTAATAATTAATTTGAATATTTTAAAAATTTTCATACCAAAGTTTTCATGAAAATTATATATTTTAGTTTAAATTGAAATATATATTTTTTTTAATTTTTAAGAAGAATTTAATCTTTAAATCACAAAAAAGTCTCATAATTTATCAATAAATAATATTTCTTTTATTTAATATATTACAAATATGTTAATAAAATGAAAATTTGACTTAAATATTATTAATAGGGTAATATTTAAATAATAAAAATAATTTTAGTATTTGATATATTTACTTATTTGTTGTGTGATAATTTTTGGTAGTCATGTCTTTGAATGTACTAATATAAATGAATTTGTCAAGCAAGGAAACGAAAATGATTTTTATATTGAAACATCCAACGAATCAAAATTGTGATAGAAAAGGAACAAAATAATTTACATAAATCAAGTCAAAGAAAAATTAAAATACTTTTTGAATAGTAAAAACTAAAAAACATCTAACTTTTAGACATATATAGCGCACAAATTGAAAAGATATAAAGAACTAATTTACATATCATTACAAATAAAAAACAAGATTAAAAAAAGAAAAGTATTAAACAAAACATAAGTAAATGAGAACATAAAACATATAATATTACAAATAAATTCACAGCACAATATTATTATAATGAGACAAGAAAACATGTTTTACCAAATAAAAATAAGACTAAAGTTTTTTAATGTCAAAGAATGAAAATAGTAGACACTACAAAGTATCTATAAAAACATCAAAAGATTATGTACAACTTGTCGTAAGACATTGCACATGTATTGAAAAAATTAAAAAAGATAAAAAAAATTAATAAAAATAACTAAACATATAGTTTATGACAAATAATTGAATATTTCATTAATAAATTATATATAAAATGCATAAAAGTATGAAAAATATTTTATTACAAATAAATATGAAATCAAGAATTATGAAGAAAAAGGTAGGATGAGATAATGTTTAAAAGTTTTATTATAATAATAATAATTAGAATTAAGAGGACATTATTAAGATTTCATTAGTTTCATTGAGAGTTAACTTAAGTGGGCATATTTTAGAAAGTTCGTTAGGTTCGTATTTATATTAAAAAAATTCAAAACTTCACATTAGAATTTATCATTGATGAAATGTAAAAAAGAAGAATTGAATAATTAGATGGATATTTAAAGTGATAAACTAACATGACCAAAATGCCAAGAAACTTAGCATAGTTAAGTTCTTTAAAAGTATAATATAATTGTAGCAATTTAAATCTAACACAAAAAGTATTATGCATATAATTTCCATAGTTAATAGCAATATGATATTTTTAAATTTTTTCAACTTGAATGGCTTTGTCAAGGTTCATTGAAATAGGTCTAAGAAGTGCAATAAGATTAATATTTGTTATTTTACTTAAGATATAATGATTTTAGTAATGCCACCAAAAAAATGGTTCAAGTTTTGAAGTTAAGTGCAACGATAATCCCCACTATGACCACGTCACCACTAAGAGTGCTTATGTGGTCAGCCTTAAATGTTATTTTTGATTTTTGGGATTTTCTAGTTATAAGTAATTATAATACAATATAAATTGGCTGTCTCATTTTCAAATAGGTAGAAATCATTTTCATTCATATCATTGACATTCACTTACTATACATTTTTTACTCATTTAATCAATGGGTTATATATTGCCCTATAGGCTATTCAATTTGCTTCTAACTATTTAGTAAGACATGCGAAACATAAGTTCTTAATGTTGTCAACCAAAAAGGTGAGAAATCCATTATGATTATGGAAGTGGGTATGATTCGTGTGTGTCATTGCAATATGGAAACAAAGTTCTTCTTATGCTTTTCCCAGTTTTCATATGTCTAATATTCATGTCCATATCATTTTAAACGTATGTTTGCATTGAACAATGCCAATCATATTTGTCCAATGTAAACAATGTTTGAGTATATTTAGTATAAGAGTTGAAATGCTTTTCCTATGCTCATATTGGAAGTTGTATTGAGGAACTCATTGACTAAGATGAATAGTACTTACACCTATTGTAATTCAACTGTTTTTATGCTATGATTCTCAATGCACAAGAAATATTAGCTTCAAAAAGTAGAAGTATCTATCATACAAACATAATATTTGTATTATACAAAATAGAAAAAATCTCTAATAGCTTAATTCCACCCCCATGTAATATAAAAGTTATTCCATATTTTAAATGTCATGCCCTCTATTTTTGCAAAATATATGGAAGCTATAATTTCTCTATATCAATAAGAACTTTGCATTTATCTAGAATTGATATTCCATCCCTATGTGAGTTGAACTTTTTATTGTAGTTTTTTAGCAAGTGATATGGCCACATTATTATTTTGTTTCTATACTAAGCGCCACTTTATGTTTAGCGAATTAGTTTTTGTATTTACAACATTCAATTTGCTAATGTATAAATTGAATATCACACAACAATTCACTAAAATTTATAAATTGCTAATTTGAAATTGGTTGCATATTTAAAGACCCTTAATTATGGCCATTACATTGAATTTTGGTGTTATTTGATTTATTTAAGTATTAAAAAATTTAAACTTCTTTCCTCTAAATTGTTCTAATAAATCTAACCATAATAGCACCTCAATTGATGAATAACTTCTCACCAATGTTGCTTAAATACATCCAGACCATCGATCTTAACCACCTAATCACTTCAAAACCTTTTCCTAAGTTCTTGCTAATTAATTTATGATTCCCAAAATCATTTTTTTTAGAGCTTCCTAAAAAGTTTGAATGATTAAAAAAAGTAAATTAAAAAGCAATAATTCTCCTTAATATTACATACATAATGTTTGTTACTATTTGAATTAATTCCTCAAATTTCTTAATTATGTTAGCTTTATGAATATTCTATGATATTAAAGTGGGCAGTGTGAATAGGACCTCTCTATTACAAATTTCATTTTACCTTTCTTATTACACAATGTAATTCATTTTATGATTTTATAGGTATCAAGTTTCATAATAGGTAATTTATATTCAAAAGTATCCCTTGGTTATTCAGCTTCTTTATAATAATAATACATGAACAATTGAATCTTCATTTCAACATAGTTGCCACATTAAAGCAAGTTGCAACATTACGTTCATTAGGTTATTTGGCAATAGCACATGTTTTTGAATGTCATCCATATAAAATAAATTCATTAAGTTAGAATAATTTGCATTCTTTGTAATCAAAAGTTTCATCATTTGCAAGCTATTCCTTGTGTTTGATTTCATTCTTGATGCGTCTGAGGATTTGTATTTTGTTGACATTTAGTTAGACCACAAAGTGTTGTTGCTGGGCATCTACCAATTAAGTTTTACATAAAAAGTTACATCATCTTTTTGATTTATAAATACCAAGGCTATTTTCCTCTAATAAAAAATTAATTTTTTTCCAAGAAGTCAAGTGATCCTTAAGATTTTCTTCATTGTCTCCCCACAGAAGTCAATTCATTCCTTTTTTAATCTATTATAAAACTACATTAGCAATTTACTTGTCATTACAATATATATTAGAATTGAGGAAATGGCATGCTTGATGAGAATGAGTCCACCTTTTATAAATAACAACTTGATTTTTATCCTAAGGAAAATATATTTTTTATTTTATCAATCAAATTTTGGAAGTAAACTACTTTCTTCTAACTTATATAATGTGTATCACAAATAAGTCAAAGGAAGATTTAATTAATGCAATCCTGAGCCCTTATGAATTTGATTTACCTAGTATGTACTCTTTCTATTTCTATGGATATCCTCACTTTTAATTTTTAAATTAAAGAACCTTGTAGAGTAATAGATGAGTTGTAAAAATTTACTAAGATTAACAATAGTTTTTAGATGTTCTCTAATAATGATAACTATGTTGGTTCCATAGGCTAGGAGAGTGATAGATATAGATGGTCTATGTTGTCCATATAATATCATTCTTTCTTAAGCAAAAATGTTATTATGGCTTCTTTTGAAGAACTCCATGAATGAGATGAAAACAATGGCTGATAGAGGATTCCCTTGATTAAGACCGATTGAAAGTTGAAAAAAGTTACTTGGTGATTCACTAATGATTGTTGAAATCCTTGTATTGTAAAGAAAATTGGTGAGTACCTTAATAAGTTTTCTTTATTAATGTTATATTTAGAAGGTGCCTTACAAATAAATTTCCATGATATGTGTAATTCACTTTCCTAAAATCCAAGTTAACAACAAAATTGTCACTTTATTTTTATTGATAAGAGAATATACTAATTACCAAATTTATAATATTTTATTTAGAATATCCCAACATTGAAAAAAGTAGTTAGCCTCAGAGTACTCACCCTATCAAAATAATGTTATTTTCAATAAAAAAATGAGCATTATGAATGTTATTTTCATGATGTTTTGAAGAATATTTGGTCTAAAATTAACAAAGATTTCTAGGTTATGAGATTTATGAATATATATAATTTTTGTGTTTAAAATCCCCTAGAGAATTGGAGATCTTAAAAAAATTCTTTAGCTCCATTTAACACAACCTTTGAGATTAAATCCAAACAATTAGTGAAGAATTTTCCATCAAAACAATCTAGGCTTAAAGTGCTATCTAAATTCATATTAAAATTTTTCTTTTTATTTCATCCTTGGTGATATCTTTTATTATTCTGTAGTTTGCTTGCTTTTTTATCAAGGAAATGATGAAGTTAATCATATTTTCACCTTTAATTACTTAAGAAGACTTAAAAAGATTCTATAAGTGGTTGATTACAACTGTCATTATTTTGTCCTCTTTGTTTGCTTCTTCACTTCATTGCTATTGTATAAAAGAGTATTCTATTTCTTCTCAAATTTTGTGAATAACAAGAATTAATAAGATAAAACACTTTTCAATAATTCACTTTTGATTTTTTTTAAGACAATTATGTATTTGTGATTCACCTCATCCTTTTCTAATTAAATAAGATAAAAGATTTTTGAAAATGTTGAGATTTTCAAACTTAATGGCTCATTTTATGTCCATTTTATTTTAAAGCTAGGGCCATTATCCCAAAGTAGTTGAAAGAAGAATTCTAGTTATTCTCCATTATTTATGCAAATATAGGGTGATTCAAAAACATTTTTTAAAATTTAAATTATTTTAGAGATGAAGGATGAATTTTGATGACATTTTTTACAAAAGGAACATGACTTGATCATGTTCTAATAAGGTGAAGAATTATAAAAGTTAAATGTAGTCCTATTTATTTCTTATTAACCATCACCCTATGTAATCTTTTCCAAACACATATTTTATTACCTTTTCTTGACTACAAAATGATTGTTGCTTCAGGTGAAATAGAATTATGCAATCAACAAACTCTTGCATTAGTTTTACCTAAGGAGTAAATTTCATATGTAATCATTTGAAGATGTGATTTCATTAAAATACCTATCCACCATTCATGGATTTGTAGTGTCATTGACAATTTGAAATAACTCACAATTAATAGGCTTCTCTTAGATACCTTGTTTTTATCATAGGTGAAAGCATACCTAGCTTTAAAAACCTAGTCTTGGTGCTTGATGTTGACATAGATAAACTAGTTTTCATTAATGTCAACATGACATGTGACATCTTTGAAAAGAATCTACCTTGTTTCATTGATTGTAATATTAATTCTAAAAATTTAGTTTAATAGCAAATTTTTATGCCACATCCATAGAATACATAGGTTCCAACAAGGGAACTTATCTAACTATATAAATTTTAATAAATTGACTAATCACTTGGCCAAACTATCTTTAGTAGCATTGTAAATATTTGATAATAACAATTTATTCATTAAGACAAGCATTATCTAAAATTTGGATAGCTGAAGGCATCCTACAATACTTTCTCGACTAATTGAATTTTTCTGAATCTTTTACAACTTTTTTCTCATTCTTTGACATTTCAGTGGATTAAACTGCATAGTTTGAATTTCAAACACATAAGTTGTTGATCTCTTTAAAGTTCACATAGTTTGAATAACGTATCTTTTCGTTGTTTTCAATTTACTCATAAAAATCTTTTAAAATTATAAATCATACTGCAATCTAAGTATCGTAAATCAGTTATTATAATTTAAAAAACATAGAAATTTTGCAAAAATTATAACATATCCAATGATTAATTTATGAACAATTACAATATGCTTATATATACTACAAAAAAATACAAGAAAAAAACAATAATATAAACTTATTTAACATATAAACTATTTTCCACATTTATACAAAAGATTAACAAAAACATTTCTAAGAAATTTAATTTAACAAAGCAACACATTATAATAAAAATTTTAAATTTGAAGATTTAAAAATAGAAATATATGATAGAATAATGGAATGGTAAAAATGATAAAACAAACTCATACCATAATTATTTTAAAAAACATTCTCGTTGTGGACTACATTAAAATTTTGATAAGAAAAAAACATCAAATTATTACTATTTTGAAATAACATAGTAGTAAATAGATCGTATAAATATTTCACTAAAAGTAAATAATACCTCATAATTAATGTTGTCTCGTTGGACATATAGAGGGTGTATGAATAAATTAATTGGCATTTCCTGTTCTTTGAAATACAACAATTCAGGTATTATGAAATGTTTTTATAACTTTGTGAATAGTTTGATATATGGATAAAAAGCAATGAATTTTTTGTATGTCTCACTATAGGAAAGTTATCTTTTCCATGATAATACTTTTATTCGAAGCTCAAAATATTATTTTAATTTTTTATTTATAAAAATATATTTTACAATCAAGTTGTGAAATTGTTTTACTTATTAAAATTATTTCAATTTGGTATGATTTGTTACAATACTAATATTCCTTGAACAATTTATTCCTTTTTTTGTGGGTTCATATGCCGTGCATGAGCAATATTTGCATATAATTTTCAAGATTTTACACATCTTTTTAGTTTTTTCTTACTTTCTTATTTTAATTTAGTTATTTTATTTTCACATTATGTAACACAACTTTTTTTGTTTTCAAAATCTCACAAAGTCATGTTAATGAAAATTTTTAAATAATATTAATTTTTACTTACATTATTTATTTTCTTATGTTAAATTTTTAATTTTTATTTTTAATATATATTTTTATTGTTCCTAGCTGCATACCAATTTCTTTGATATGTTACACAAACAATTTTAACATTTGAAATAGTAAATATTTTAAATTATTGAAAATAAATAATTGATTTTTGTTTCCTTATTTTGATTAATTTAAATAGTATATTATAGAAATATCTCTTTTTTTTGTTATAATATTTTCTTATATATTTCTTTCAATATAAAGCTTAAGTCAATCTATTTCACAATTTTTTTTGCATTGTTATGATTGTAAAAATTCTAAAACATGATAAACATTTAGTTAAACTTACGCTCAAAATAACTACTTATTATTTTTTCAATATTAATAGCATTTATAGAATAATATTTTAGCAAATTATAAAGAATTCTTTAGAGACTTTCACTCTTTATTTTTTTTTAAAAATAAACTTAAGAATATCAAAATTTATGCTAAAGAAAATAACGAAAAAAATAAGTAGATAATTTGGATAATAGAATATCTATAATAATTAAAACTATCTCTTGACTAATATAGTTTTAAAAATTTAAAAATATGAAAAATGACTTGAAAAATTCTCATTAACCTTCCTTCTTTAGGCTTTGAGGGGTTGGAGTGACACGTGGACTAAATGTTTCACTTATGAATGCTTTTTCTAATGTCTTCGACATGTTAGGCGAATTCTTGATGTGTAGAAGAATTCATCCAATGATGTGACTAATTTTGCTTGGGTCTACAACATGTTTGATGTCATGAAGGAGTTGCAACTTTGGGGTTCCACTGTCAACATTTTAGGGAAGTCAAATAAATTTTTTTCTATTGTGGGAGTTATTGCAATATTAGGTACTAATATGGCTGCAATAAAAGTTCTATCAACAAATTTTCGATCTATTTCATTATAAGACACAAATAAGATTTTCTTATTTGGAGTGGTGGATGGGTTCTTTCTAATAGGCTGGATATTGTCTGTAAATGTAGATTCGTGTGGCTTACATTTTCACCAAATATGTGTTAAGATATATGTGCATGCAATACTAGCAAGGACATCATTTACATATAACAAGGTTTATCAAATGATAATATTCTATATTAACATAGAAACAACATCACCTAAAATCTCTTTGAAAGTGTTGGCAAATTTAAGTGGTATAGTTCTTTACTTAGGCACATAAATGGATATTTCTTTAATGAAAAAAATAACGTATGAGTTATGGTGATTAATGGTCTCAAGTTTGTTGTATGCTAAATCCTTTGTAAAAATGCCATTGATTATTATGCTACTATTGATAATCAACTTACAAACCTTTTCTATAGGCTTGATAGAGGTATGGAAAGTGATGGCACATCTACAATCCTCACTTCTCTTTGGTTGGGTAAATGTATGCTCATAATTATAATGGCATAGTCAGCTATGGCATCATTGGAGTAGTCAATCTCTAGGTAGGAACAAGAAGCATATTATCTGATTTCTTATTCTTCCATAGTGTTATATTATAAAAAATTCTCTTTTACAATATATCTTATAGTGTATCTTATAGCACTACGATATGACCTCACCTTTTACATCGGGAAGAGGTCACCTGGGTAATTAATGAATAGATTGGTTTGTTTTGACAATGAGGTTAAGGATAGGGATTTGTATGGAATGTGTTGGTGCATGACTTCTAGCTTACCAAACATAGATGGATTAGAAGTTCAACTTAGTTGATGGTTCAACTCTTTTGGTCAGATAAAACTTTTATAGGTTTCAGAGACAGTAGCAACCTTATCAATCCCTTACAAGTTGTGAATTATATACTTAAAGAGCTTCTTTTGTATATATTCATTATGCCAAGACAAAAATTACGAAAAGGTTACCAAAGGGTCTCCATTAACACCACAACATAAATGATTATCATCAAAATGAGTAATGTACTCATTAACATATTTTTCCCCTTATGTTAGGCAAGTCGTTGGTCATGTAACCGATTCTTCTTTTAGAGTCATATGTAAATCTATGAATTATGATCCCTTGTTAATAGTGCATGTCTATGGTTTTTATTTATAAGTCAGTTTAGTTAGTAAGCATCATTTGGGAAAACCACACGTTCGTTTTTGATCAAGTATAAACCATTAGAAGCAATGGTCTAAGGAAATGTTCCACTTTATGTAGTCTTTAGTGTTATGCTACATTAAAAAATGAGAGTGTCATGTTTTATGGACTTAAGGAGTTTCACATCATCATTTTCTATGTATAAGCCCATGAAATGGTTATTGATTATAAGAAGTATTATATATTATCAAATAGTAAGAAGTACCAAAGAGAATCTTGTTTTATATACATAGAAATGACTATTGGCCACCTTTTTTATTGAGAAATTGATGAAAGGGATGTAGGTTATACATTTTTTTGCCCAGCCTTGTCATACGCTATCTAACTTAAAAATAAAAATTAAAAAGAATTTATTAAATGAATTTGTATTCATGATCTAGACTTGTTGGAATTTGCATTCCCTTTAAAGTTTTGCGAGAACAAAGATTGAGGGATTTTTTGAATCACTATCATAATCTCATTGTTGAATCTAACCTTGTGGAATAAGGAGCTCGTTATTGTAGAATGGGTAGATTTGGCCTTTCAAAATAAGATCATAGATTGAACTACTATGAAAAGACTTATTAATAGATTAATAGATCGTTTTAGAATGGCATTCACATACCCCTGTTCAAATAAGAACTTTTGGTTTCCAATGAGCTACTACTACATCTATTCCATTACGAAATTGATCATCATTTGACCATCTCTATGAAGGGATGGTTAGTTCAAAATACTAAACAAAAATATTTTATTTTAGAGAAAATTATCTTTATGAGAAGGTAGATGTGGTTAAAAGTTGTCAATCTATTGAGAAGTCTTTGCTGGAAGTGAATATTAGTGATAAAAAATGAATCCTTAGTTTTGGCTTATTGATCCTAAGCTAGTCTACTTAATATCTTTTTTAAGGGTTTGATCAATGCATCTTAAGTACATAAATTGGTGCATATATGAGGATTAATGTTAGCTCCTCAACTAAAAATGATTGGTTTTCCCATTCAAAAAAATTTACCAGAAGATATTTCTTTGATAGAACATATAATTTCTTTTTGTAGAGCTTGCAAATGAATAGTATATGCCATGCTATTTACTTTAGATGCTCAATATGTCAGTAATATACTTATTGAACTACTTAAATTTTTTCTTTAGATAGAAGGAATTTTACTATGCAAAAATATCCATGAGTCCTTAAAATTGGATAAAAGATCAAATTTCTTTCCAAACACTAATAGGCTATGTATTAAGAAAAAAGTACATATATCAGTTCTTGATTAATCGCTACTTAAAATCAAGATATTGAAATTGAGCTTGTTAATTAATCAATAACATTTTGAATTCACCCAGTAAATTTTATGACCCGTTTTACTTGCAAAAAATGTGTGTTAGATCTACCAATTATGTTATGATGGGAGTCCCACTCATAGGGCCTTATTGTGTTGGGAGAAGTTGTAAGCATTATTGTGGCTTATTCAGTTGAGGAACCATGTACTCAAATATCATTAAGAACTTTTCATTCTAGTAGAATAGTCACAAGTGGTACTATAAAAAATGTACAAGCTTCGCCTAATGGAAAATTCAAATTTCATGATTATTTTGTTCCTCCCAAGCATACATGTCATGGGCACAATACTTTTATATATTTTGTAGACTTGTATTAGCTAGAGAGTTAAAATACTCAACATAATGGGAATATTCTAACAAAAGGTTCAATTTTAGTTCAAAATGGATAATATGTACAATCAGAATAAGTGATTACAACGTCTTGTGGTTTAATGTACTTTCATTTTATGAGGGTTTAAAAGCATATTTTTTATAAGTTAGTTGAGAAATGAATAGGCTAACTAATGTATAACATGTGCCTGTATATCCACTTAGTAATATTAATTTATTATTAAAAAACAAATCTTTCATGGACATTGTCAAAATGTATATACAAATAAACCATAGTGCCTTTTTCCTTTCATAATGATCAAGGTAAAAAGAAGATTGATTATTTTTTAGAAGAAAGATATAACTTTGCTTCAACACTAAATAATAATAATCAAGCAAGTCATAAATTTTTAGATATTTTTGAGAAAAAAGATAAGGAGATTCTTGACTATTAAAAACATAATAAAATCCTATCCAATGTCACAAGAATCCTATAAATTCTTGTGTTTTTCAAGATAGTTTCAACAATTCTATTGGGAAAAAGAGAAGAAATAGAGAGAATCTCATTATCAAATGATAATTGATAGTTTGATGATCATTTCACGGAGTATTAGATAGTTTATTATATTAATGACCTTTAATCATGGTGTTTTGTTTGATGATAACAAACTCTAAGAATTATTAATAAAATTTTTTGAGTAAATTTTTAGATTTTAAATAATTGATGTTTATGTCTTAGTTGAGAATTTAAAAAAGAAAAAAATGAGATGAAATCTCGCAAAAATCACCTCGATTAGAGTTATAAATAGCCAAAGAATATAATTTAAATTTATTTTAGATATTTCAATTTTAGTTTAATTAGAAAGTTAAACTTAATTAAAGTCATTCATATTTGGTTCAAAAATTAAATTTTTATTTAAATTAATTATTTTAGAAAGTTATTGGATTTCAAACTCGAGATGTTGTCTTGATTGTTCAATAATTGTTTTTTCTTAATAATATATTTGAAAATCTTTCTTTAAATAACTTATTAAAAAAAGTATGTTTTAATTATAATAATTAATTAGTGAAAAACAATAATTTAACTAAAATTACAAATAAAAAAAAGTTATTTTAAATAAGAACAAAAAGTCTTAGGCAAAAGAATAATGACAAAATTTATTTAAATACAATTATCGTGCCAAGCAAATAACTCCTAAAATTGTTGAAAAATTTTTGGTTCATTCTTAACTCAAGAATCTAAACTTAACTCATTTTTGGAGCAAAGCAGAGGGTAGGCATCCAAAAAAAATATACAAAATTCGTAATATAGGATAACTCACATGAACACATAATAATCCATCATTCATCTAAAATTTACTCCAATTTCACATGAATGTAATCATAATTGAAAAATTCATTTCGACAATCCAATTGCACAATTACATGGTCAAATATTCTTAATGACATCTATCATTTTGAAACATTTATTTGAATCAACCATTCAATCCACAATTTTGTTATTTCCAAGTTGATGTTTTATTTGCATGTACAAACTAAATACAGATGCCAAATATCAATTAAAATCAAATGATCCAAATCAAATTCTAATTTAAAAATAGTGTTTATCTAATTATGTTCATCCAATCGAGAAGCATTCACGGTCCAATGTTCTAGAATCCCTTTAGTCAACTACCTCCTAAGCAATTGCTCTTTTAGCAATTACTTCAAGAAATTAGGATTTTTATAATTTATTAATTAATATTATATGATAGGCTTTTCACTTAAATTAGTAATGAATAAATGGTTAGTTTAGCAAGTGTTTTTAGCCAATAAAAATGTTTATAAATATATGAATTGTTGAACACAATTGACTGGTAAAAGTTCTACAAAATCAGAAAAAAAAATTTCAAATGATGACATGCATGCCATTTCTTATCGATGTTTATTTCCCTTTCTTATGCTGCATTCTTCACTCATTAAACTAATAATCTCTACTTTCTTTTCAAATAAGCTAAGTTCTAAATTGTCTTTATTTTTAATGGATTTAAATAAAATACTCGTGCCTTATCAGGCCTTCATCAAACATAATATTTTTATTTATATTAGCTTTAATTTTTGTGTGAAAAAATTATTTTATTATTTTGTTAATTAATTTCATTGAAACATCATGGTAACCTATTCCTATTGTTTAGTTATGAAGATTTAATCTACTAGTCTTTTCATAAAATGCTTTATATTAGTCATGTTTTTGCTTAGTGTTTGTCGAAGAGAAATATAAAAACTATTTTAGGTCAAGCTGCCCAAAAAGTGTTTATGTAAATTTTATATTTTGTTTGGTTTTTCTTTTTCGCAAGTTTCATAAAACTTTATTATTAAAAGAAGCTTAATGTGCTCCAAAATGAAATTAAGATATGATCAAAATCACTTTTAAATTTGCACTTAAGTTTACTAACAAAATTACTTCAAAGAATTTTCCTTAAAAGCTCTAAAAAGATCCAAAACTTTTGTTCTGAATAGTTTACCCACATCTTTGAACTCTGATGAACGATACTTCAATTGTGTAAGAAGAAAATTTCTTTCTGGCAAGAAGAAATTGTCTTGTTGATCCATAACTCGAATTAAAGTTTTCATAGGTCTTGCTAAAGGTGCATCTGCCCACCAAACTTTTTTGACAAGCCTTATCTTTAAGGAAAGATTAGGATGACTACTTATTTAAAATTTGTTGATAAAGAAATATGTGAACTAATGAAAACAACTTTTTAATTGTTTTTAAAAAAAATAGAAGATTATTTTATACAAAAATTTTTTAGTAAAATAATTCAACAAAAATACAACCTATAATTAAATTACAGAGTTATAATCATTTTATACGATTGATGTAGAATAGGCAAACTTCTACTTGGATCTAAATTGTAGCCTACAATACTAAAAACACTTGGTAAATTATTAGGAAATATGGAAAAAAAATTATGTATTAATTTGAATTAATTTGCATGTGTTATTTTAAAACTATTCAAATATTGGCTTTTTAAAGTTGTGTAGATTACTAAATTGAGTAGGTCGAAACACCATAATCATTAAGTTATTAAATTTTCTGAAGTAATTTTTGTCATATGCATTTTCATATATATAAAAAAGTGATTTTTAAGACAAATTCAATTTGAAGTGCTTTAATTAAAAAAATAATCATAACTACAGATTACTACCTAGAAAAAAAGTTGCTAAAAGAGCACATCTTTTTGACAATGATGTCTTTTGATTTTGTGGGCATTAGCATTGTAGTACGAAAGTGGTAAAGGGGTGATTTAGTGGTTATTTCGGATAATAAGAAAGCTTGGGGTAATAGTGAAAGCAAGAATTTGTTTAGTTATTTACTCTAATAATAGAAGGTCTACTAAATTTGATCGATGTCTCTCATAAGTGATTTGGTTTACCGACTCATTTGATGGAAAGTCTCTCACATTCGATCATTTTCTCTCACAAGTGAAGTTTGAATTTCTTCAACTAAGTTTGGTACACACTATTATTTCATTAAAGTGGAAGCATACAAACAAAATAATTTTTTTTCATAACTTTATATTGCTTATAGTTTGTGGGCACCCTTATTTATAGAGATCACAAATATTCATTAGTAAATTTTTTTTAGAAAATTATAAAAATAAAAAGTTAAAAAATAATTGAATTAAGAAATTCCAAAACTAACTATGCATTTTGATCATTGATAAAGACGAGTGATGAAATGGTCGGTGGCACAATAGTAAGGCGAGCGACACTCGATGGAGAAGTCAGTCTGATCTTTGGGTAGGCACAGGTGAGGTAGAACAAAAGGGGTTGATGGGACTATTTGGTTAGTGTGTGTCTTTCTAGGATGTCATGGGTAATGGGTCAATGCGTGTCAAGCATGGGTCAAATGATGTTCTTTTTCAATTATGTTTATGCTGGTGCACGGGTTAGCTCAGGTAGTGATAACAGTTGTTGAAGGTGTCAGTGATGGTGACAGATAGGGTTCGTAGCGACTGGAAGCAAACTCAACAAAACAAGTTCAATTGTAAATGTTTTTGAAGTAACTTTGAACTAGGTTTTGCACTTATGGACATGTGGAATTTGTGCGAAGACAAGGAATGTGTGTTTGTGGTCATATGTTAGTTGCTTAGACAACTTACTCTAAGGTGGGAAAGAGCTTAGCTAGGTCGTATTAGGGTGATGGGATGGTAATGTTTTAAAAATTATGTTGTGATATTTTTTAAGTCATCATAAACAAGCTTGGTGTTCTTGATCAAAAGTTATGCCTTCCAAGGAACTAAGAATTTTAAAGTTAATAATGTTTGGTTGGAATTATCTCATGATCTAAAATTTTCTTCATATTATTCTTACCGTTAAGCCTAATGTAGTGATAATGGAAAATTCACTCGGCATGAGAGAATTAGGTTCAAATGAGTCATTAGGTATTAGATATAGTGTCTCGTTAGAGACTAAATCCTTATTGTTAAAGGTTGACCAAATCCAATACTTTTCTTGAAAATCTAACACATATGCATTAGTTCCATGTCTTTGAATGATTTTAAAATATCTAGCTTCATGCACTCATAATTCTTATAAGGTATGGGTAGAACAGTTCTTAAATAACTCTAATGATAATATAGTCCCTTTCATAAAATTCCACAATTTTTTAGCATCTAAAAGTTTCTTGTATCTTTGATTGCTTTAATTAATGTTTTTAGAAGTTATTGTAGGTAATAAAGAGATTTTAATAAAGATAGAGGTTTGAAAGTCCATTGGTAAAAGAATAAAATCAATAGAAGATATTGGCTTATTACCATAAGCCTATGTAATAGGTGATGGGTTTGGCAAGGTGATAGCTAACACTTTAATTATAAGAAACCAAACAATGTCTCCTTGATTAAGGATCTTCCTAACTTTCTATAGTATATGCAAGCTTAAATTCTTTGTCTTTCATTTTTCTTTATCCATGGGCTTAGACATTTTAATCAATTTGTTAGGTTTAAGTGATTAGAGTCTCTCATAAGGTGGAGTATGATATAATATGATGGTCTTTCCTTCATAAATAAAGGAATACATATTATTTTCACTCTTTAGAGTCATGTCCTTATAGAAAAGCCTTGGTCTTCTAAAAATAAGATGTTCTACTTGCATAGGTAAGATATCATAACAAACCTTGTCATTATACTTACCTAATTTTTAGTTATACATAACATTGCTACTTAATAGGATAACGATTTTATCTATCAAAGACACGGAGTAAGGGTTTGGTTGTTTCAATAAAGAAGCTCATATTTGTTTAATAGTAATAGGAGATATTACATTTACAATTATTTAAATAAAATACTCCAAAGACTTAGCAAAAAGAGATGTTGCACATTAGTCGCTCGATTAAAACGAACTGAGCCTATTTGCTCAGGAAAGTTGTGTTGGACAAACAAGATTTGATGAGGATGTAAAGAAAAAGAATTTGATCAAAACAATTAAATCTATCTTGATCTGATGGTTAGATTTACTAGGCTTTATAGAAAGATGGAGGAGATCAAGATCGTTTGATCATGAAAGTACATGATCAGATGGTTCTAGTTTGTCCCCTAATTTGGAAGCATGTTGTGTAAAAGCAAGTTTTATTTTATTCCCACATTACGAAAGTGAATACAAAATTTTGTATATAAAGCTTACATGTTCCTAAAAGTCAGCTTACAAGGGTTTACTACCCCCTTTCTTGCTCAAAAGGTCATTAGTCATGTTGTTAGTGATGATTTATAAATTGTATATGTGGATACGAGAGTACTAACCCATTCTAAGACCTTAAAAAGTACATTCGTAGTTGTGCTTAGTATCACAATTGACTGATGAGTTTTGGTACTTGCATTTCAGACCTCTTAACAATAACGAACAAGTTTAAAGAGCTATAATGACATTTCGTTTCTTTTATTAATAATTAGTATTAATTTAATAAGCGTTAATTTTTCTAATTAATTATTATAATTATAATGTAAATTTTATATAGGTTATTGAATAAATACTAATATATAATAAAGAAATAAAAGGAATTCAAGATAATAAATGAAGAAGAATTAAGTTTTTTATGATCAAATATTTTTCAAAATATTAGCTTTAATAAAATTTAACTTTTTTTCTTGCGAAAAACATTTGAATCAAGCTTAACATTTTAATCATAGTAAAATTAATGTATTTAAATTTTAGTTCAAAATGTATCTTTTCATAATTTGATACTCCAACAAAAAGGGTTGTCATAGGATTTAACTTTTGCTACACTTTTTCATGTTTTCCGAATAATACAAACATTGTCTACCTAAATTTTTAAAAAACATAAAACATTTATTAAAACTACTTAGAGTTTATTAACAATGAATAAAATACCATGGTAAGATGTTAATAATGCAATAATATTACTATTTTGATGGTTATAAAATCTTTAATAAAAATGATAAAACTTAAATTTTTATAAACTGAATACTCAAATAGTCAAAGATAAACTCCAACCACATTTATGCCATTACTTGATTAATAGTTTCCCTTAATTTATGATTATTTCCTTCTAATTTTTTCAATTTCTATTCCTTTTTATTTATTGTTATCACTTAAAGTATCTTCATCTAAATTTTGTTAATTATTAATAACCAAAAATTTTATGAAATTTTGAAGAAATTATAGGAGTTGTGTATTTTTTAAGAAAACCACTTCACTCCAATTTCACTTTATTAAATATTAGCTCAAAAAATTCTTTTCAAATTGATTTAGTTTATTTTTGTAGCAATTACCAAAAAAATTATTTAAGCTGTATTGTACTATGATTGATTCAAAATTTGTAAAAATGATTAATTATTATGATTATTGGGTTACTTTTTTGTATGATAAATCAAGGTTTAAATGTTTAGAATTTTATTCTAAAATACTTTTTTATTGTGAAACAAGCTTACACGTGAAGAACAGGTCATAAAGTTTTGAAAATAATGAAATAGTTGTCTTCAAAGTATCTTGGAGAATTCAACAAGCCTCAAGAATTCAAGACAAGTGCATCAATTTTGATAGGATATTTTTTACTATAAAAAAGAATGTTTGCTTGTTGATTTTAAGGCACTCTTTTTCATATTAATTTTAAATTTTATTTAGGCATGCAAAATTGTTCATTCATCTTCTTGATTTATCAAATGAATATGATTCAATTGTTTAATCTCACAATATTTTTATTAGTTTAAAATTTACTTAAACTATTCATTAATTTGAGAAACATGATTCTATTTTTCAATCATTTTTCCTTAATTAAATCACACTCTTATATTTTTGTCAATTTCTATGTTAAGTTGATTGTTAAACCATTAATTAAATCAAAAAAAAATTCTATTAAGTTTTTTATAATTAAATAATAAAATAATTTAAGCAACATTATAGTTGTGCTAGAATGCAATGTTCTTAGGTTAAGCTTAAGCCCAAGTAATCATTTGTAATCATTATTTTCTTGGTTAAATCATACTCTTGTATTTTTTTCTAATTTTTATATTTGGTTGATTGTTAAACCTTAGTTAAATAAGACAATTATTCTATTAAAAGTTTCATAATTAAATAATTAAAATATTAAGCTTCATCTTAGTTATGCTAAAATGCAAAGCTTTTGGCCTAAGCATGAGTAAAGTGGGCATTTGCAAGTGTTGTGACTAGCAGCTCAAAGAAAATTTGGTTAATGTAATCTACTGTAGTTTTGAATCTAGATGGGCTCTATAATACCCAAAATTAACATGTAATTTTGTAACCATGAAAGTTAATCAGTGATTAAATTGCGAGTACACAAGTGTGAGTCGGCCACTTTTCGACTTACAAAATGGCCTCATGCAAATGGTTATAAAGAACATAGTTGTTTTCTACTATGCAATATAGGGACTATTCTTTCCTACTTATCTACTTCCAAAATTGAGATAGCTCATTGTCATCTGATCGCTCATTTTGGTGATGGCATAGAGGAGATCTCCTCTCTCTTTTATTAGTGAGCTTAATTTATCCAGCACTCAATTTGATGAGTTGATTAGAGGGTTACTACATCATCCACTATCAGTGATTGATCCTTACTCGACATTCAATGGTTGTGAAACTGACTTCATTAAATGACTTTTCTTTTGAAAAATCTATTCATGAATCTTTTGGCATTAAATAATCCATTTTGAACCCTATGACTGAGATCATTCGCAATTTTATAATTGATTAATCAAACAATCAAAATCTCATCGAACTTGATTGAATTGCCTAGATTGAATCTAGCATGATCCAATTGTGCAAAACTCATCAACCTTCATTATATATGTTATTGAAGTAGTCATTTTAGAATTTTGAGCCATTTGGAAAAGCATTTTAGGATATTTAGTAGCAACTTTTCAAATAGCTTTTACTTGATTTTTTAATGGTTATGGCCAAAATTTTTCTATAAATACCTAATTTTTATTAATAAAATATCTGTTGAATGTGAATAAGATTTTAACATCTCAATGAAGGATTGCATCATATTCTATTGAGATAAATTTCTCCTAACAACACCCTTAATGAATAAGTGCTTGTTTCATCATTTGGGTATATTTTGGTTTTCTACTATGCAAAGCTTTTATTTTCTCAATTCTTCTTCTAATTTTGAGTTTTTTAGTTTATTTATACTCCTAAATAGGCATACAATAATTTGTAAGATTTAATACAAAATTCGTTTATTACTGTATTTGTATTTTTCTTTTGGGTTAGGTGTTCGAATATTTGCAAAAACTTAAGTTCAATTTTATCTTTAAAAAAAACTGAGTTAGGGTTAAGCTCTTCAAAACCAAGCTTATAGTTGAACCCCCAAGATCTTGTAAGTTATTGGTGAATTGTAGGAAAAAATTATTAAATAGCTTTGTGGTGGTTTGTAAGAAGAAATTTCAAGTTATATCTCATTTAATAATATCGTTTTTTGTCAACCTACGTAAGAATTGGATGCCAGTTCTACTTTGAACCAAGCCTACATAAATTTTGGTGTAGCATTTCAACTTTTATAATGTTTCTTTATTATAAAATTATAAATTAATATATTTATAAATCCTAGTTTTCAACATTGATAAAATTTTTTTTTATAAAACATATTTGAAAAATAAGTACATTTCTTATTAGAAAAAGTTATTTTAAAAGTCACCTTTCATAGGATTCGCACATTAGTTTTCACTTTAATGATAAAAATCATTATAAAACCAATCAAAAATTCATATTTAAGTTTCGTTCCACATGACAACAACAAATAGCTAAGAATTAAAATTTCTACTTTTTAAAAAAATACTAAAAAAGTAGCTAAACAGTATCTTTGAATGCTTAATAAAATCTCAAACATGACTTTTTTGTAAATTTCAAATTTATTTTAATAGATAATAATTATTTAAATAATAAGTTTTGCAAAAATTATGAAATATAAAAAAATCAGTAAGAATTAAAATATACCCAAATGATTTTTAGGTGTTCGATTTAAAACAAGCTTATGCCACTCACAACAAATTTTTGATGAAACAAGCACTTCATATAAGCCTTTGGTCAAAAGTTTGGTAGACTAACTATTGCAATAATGAAACAAAAGAGAAAAAACACTACAACCTTACAATAATATAAAATGGCAACAAAAGAAAAAGAATCAGTGATATTAAATTAAAAATGATTAAAGAGGCACAAGTACCTTAATTAAATTAATTAGGGATAGAAAAAATTAATAACATTGCTGATTGAGAAGAACACTTCTTTTAAGAATTTGGCAACTAAAGGAAGCAATAAATTGAACCTATAATGATCACATGGTAAAAATGACTTGAATGTGATGACTTGAAAATTTTGTTTACATTGTGTAAAAATTCATTAATCCATGTCATTGAAAAACTCTCTTATTCATAGACATTTTGTGACTACTAAAAACACTTACTAAATAACGAAAATAATCTTATTTTTCCTATTATTTTCATATTTTCGAAATAAAAAAATTATCGTTTAACTAAAGTCTTCTAGATGCTTAAAATAATGATTAAAAGAGTTGTTATGCATGAGCTACTTTATCAAAGTGATATCGGACTATTTGATCATAAAAACACCATGATCAAATAGACATGATTTAGTTGAGGCTATTGAGAAATGAGATATGATTGTTATCACTAGACATGAATCTTGATCAAATGACTGGATTTTTATCCTATGTGTGGAATAATATAGACCATGGGAATGTGAAATAACATTATCTAATGAAGGATATTATCTATCGTCATAAAAAGATAAATATGAGAATCATTTGATCACAAAATTATCCAACCTGACAAATTTTGGCTACTACAGCAATTCGTAAGCATGATTCACAAAAAAAGCTTTGTTTGTCCCACATTCAAGGTTGGGTACCCTTTAGTTTTCTTTGTATAATTGATGTACTACATAATATATATGAGGATATAGTAGTAATAAGTCGATCCAAGAACCTTATAAACTATTTTTGGTCTAACCTAGTACCATAACTTGTTGAGAGGTATTGTCAAGGCTATTGGTTCCAATTAATATAAATTTGTATTATTTCCACTAATTAATTTTTGTAATTATAATATACATTTTGAAAAATTTATTGAATTAATATTAAGATATGATTAAAAATATATTTTGAAAATAATTTAGGTGGATAGATTAAATCATTAGGGATCGTAATGTAAATGCTTTCTTGCTAATTTAGCTTAGGTTTAGGAGTTATTTTATCGACATGATAAGCATTATTAGCTATATTCAAGCATTGTGCTCTAATAGAGACTTTTGCTTCGTTTTATTATATGTTTTTCTATATTTATTAATATTATTATTTTTTTACAAATTAATTTTATAATTTAAATACACTTTTTGCAACAAGTTTGGGAAATGGAATTTCCAAAGGAATGATAAGAATAAAATGATTTTTTGATATTAAAAATAAGATCAATATTTTAGAATCTTAATCCTTTTTTAAGATGATGAATTCAAATAAGACTAAGTTTTTGCACCTTTTATGAGCAATTTCAATCAAGTATAACATCTAATAAAAAAAATAAAAATATCTAAAATTATAACAAATGTCTTTGTTAAATTCAAACCATAACTCTTCTTCATTTTTAAATTCTCTTATGAGAACAAGCATCAGTTTTCTAAACTTCACAAATTCTCTTTAACAAGTTAATTATTAATTCTTAAGATTTGTTATTATAAAAAAGTATTATGAGTAGGGGTCAAATATATAATAAAATAAACCATGAAATACTCCATGAAATTATCATAAAACTGTCAACTATCATTTGATAGTGATAGTCTCCTTTCTAAAGCACATTAGGTCCATTCTATCAATTTATGAGAACATTTGGTACCCACTTGAAATAATGTGTCATCTGCCATAATGCTTTACCATTCCAAAACTACCATTAGGACTAGTATTTACAATCCACCTTGAATTGGAGAGTAACCTTTCTTCATAAAAAAAAGCAACATATAATCACTACATGAAACTTGTTCCTTCTCCTTCCTTAAATGCACCTTCACAATTATCATATTTGTCTCCCACTTCCTATAATTTACAATAGTTTTTCATTTCAATCCCAACTATATTATCTTTTTTATTAGTTGCTTTCCACTCATAATTCTCCTTATTTGGTACATAATTTTTATTTTATTTGATATTCATTGTGACCAAAACCTTATAAAGATTACTATTTCTTACCCATTCTATTACAAATGACTTCTAAAGGTTTTTCAACAAATTTTAAAAACAACAACTCCAAGTGTTATTTATTTATGTAAATAATTCATATATTTCTAAAATCATTTGGCTCTATTATTTTTTTCTTAATAAAATTGCTATAAAATTAAATTAATATTATTTTTTAGAAGTTTTGGTATTTGCTATGACATATCCATTTCAATTTGAAGAAGAGTTATTATTTAGGGTTCATTTTCATTTGTTCTACTATAATTGACTTTTCATCAATATTATTAATTATTTCAAATAATATTCTTTGTGATAAAATAAAAAAATATCATATAGAAATTTTATTTAATCATATTCAAAATAAAGTTTAAATGCATTTTGATTTATTCAACAATAGTAAAAAAATCTTGGTGTCTATTGAATATTTTGTAAACTTCCCTTCATATAAGATTTTAATCAATAAAATTCAAAAAAATATATTGATGCCTCTAAACTGACTCTTCCTCTACTTCCCAAGTAGCTACTAGTTAGCATAACTTATCCATTGTACATTCACCATGGGATGCTCTCCCTTGATTTCTTGAATTCCCATGTTATGAACCCCATTGGCCTTTCCTCATGAAATAATCAAGGATGCACCATCATGCAACTTTGTTCATGTTTAAATGTATAAGTAGTATCAGCAAAAAGTTTTATTAAAACTAAAAGAAAAAATATAGTATTTTTATCACTAATGGGAATGACAAAACTATCTTGTAAGTAACGTCATTGTTTTTTTTTATAATGTATAAAGGTACAAGTTTCCTTATCTTTCTTTAAATTTTTGTCATTTTCCAAACATTATGATACACTTTATTGGACTTAAACAAAACATGATCCTCTACCAAAAATTCCACTTCCTTTATTTTCTTATCGAAACTTCTATGGAATAAAACTTTTCATTATTAAATCATGCTTTCATTAAGTGTATCTTCTTAATGGTTTCAAAAATCATGTCTATATCAAGAATGGTATTGTTAATTTCTTAATATAAGAATATCAATAATAGCACAATATTATATAATACTATAAAAGTGTCATCACTATGCCATATTAAGAATCACTATTGTAAGCAAATTAATTAAAAATCAAAAGCTTATCCTAACTACATCAAAATCCTAATTTTCATAAACTTAACCTATTCTCAAATGTTTTAAATATTCTCTTTCATTGAGTTCTAATTTAACCTATAATGTTGTGCTAAATTTTAGTTGCTTATAATATGAATCACACAACCATTTAAAAAAGTATGATATAACATTGGAATCCTTTTGTAATATAATAGTGTTTAGCATACCACACAAGCCTTACTATTTTGTCAACAAATATTTGATATATTTTTTTCAAAAAAAATTTCCTTAATAGATAAAATATTAATTTTTATGGTAGAAAACCTCACTTTTAATTAGGTTAAATTTAACATCTCCACATAAAAATAATTTGTTTTAATCTTCGTCACATCACCAAGCTTGCTTAAGACAACTTCTTGCTATCAATATGCCATAGTGACAATTGAAGTAAAGTTAATTCTATTTGATATGGATAAAACATATATTGCTAAATTATATTAAGCTTACTCTATGTTATATATATAACAATTTTTATCTCCTTATTAAAGAATTAGTAGCTACTTTTACTTTTTTATTGGCGATATAGGATCTCAAGTTCATAATGCAATAATAATTTAGCCAGTCTAATAACCTTAATGTCTGAATAGATTTTTTTGTCGAACCACTTATGAGTAAAATATTATATGAACTTTTCAATAACAAGAAAACTAAATATGATAACTTAGGCATATTTTGATAGTAGACTTGCATCAATATGTAGATAGGAATTGGAGATTAGAAACCAAGATAATGGAGGCTACTTTACATAATATTCTTCAAATAAATAAACCCATAAGCTATTTAATAAGGAAACTTAGTTGTAATGGAATCTAACAAATTGGTGTTTTATGAAATTATGCATCAAAACAAAGAGGTAGATATAGAAGACATAGTAGACTATGGAAAAGAAAAATTGGTAGACAAACAAGGATCCTAGAATGAGAGCTTTATTGATTTCTACTCAATCATTATTTTAGGTTGGGAAAGTAGATAGAACTCTTTCATCAAGTGTTGTATTGATTAACATCATCTAATACAACAATATTTGGATGATACCATATTTGGATTAACAAACTGTGACTTATGTGAACGATTTTGTAATCAAGTAGGTGTAGGATTTCAAATGAACATAATTAGTGAGGTTTCTTACTGTCTTGAATGCAACTTAAGTAGGATGATATAAGTATCCTCGATCATCAATAAAGTACATAAATGGGTTGCTAAAAATTAAAATTAAGGGAATAATTGCATCAAAGGAGTTAGCATAGAATAAAAATCACCATAGAGATGTAATCTTAAGTGACCTTTCATTTTTAGTATAAACCAATGCCTCTCACTAAAAAGAAAATACATATGGTGCATCTATTTCAAAATTTGTACCTCAAAATGTAAGTGAAACCTTGGGAGAGAATTTTTTTCTTTTGCCATGTTGGATGTTTTCAACTGGTTTGTGAGAGTGAATGTTTTGGAATTAAAGACTTTCGAAGTGACCACATTATGGTGGCAAAATGTGGGTACTCAAAAATAAAAAGTAAATTATAGTGTGGTTGCCATTCAAATAAGGGAAGGCTAGTGGTAAAGGGTTTTAATCAAGTAGCACTAAACTTAAAAGGAATACTTGAACAAATGGTACCGTTGAAGGCAACAAGGCCATTTTTACCTTTTCTTAATACAAGTTATTTTAACTATACGGAATGGATGTTAAGAGCACTTTCTTAAATGTTGTTATTTAGAAGAAAGTGTATGTGGGATAGTTGGATTGCATTGAACATTTTATTCATCAAAATCATGTGCATAAGCTAATGAAAGAATCATATGAATGGCAACAACAAATAAGTTCCTATTATGAGCATACTTAGTAGATTTCTAGTCAAACATTATTTTAGGATTGGAATGCAGACATGACTTTTTTCATCATGAACTCTACTAATGAACTTCTTCTAATCAAAGATTATATAGATGATATCATTTTTGGATCAACCAACTTAGACAAATGTGAATGATTTAGCAAGCTTATGGATGTTGGATTTGAGTTGAACATAATTGGTGAGGATACATATTTTTTTGGATTGAAAGTTAAGTAGGATAACAAAGTTATCCTTGTATATAAATAAAGTATAAAAATGAGATGTTAAAATTGCATGATCTTCAGAACATCAAATCCTTTTCTACTTTCAAGGGTCCCTGACATACTATTAAATAGGCATGAGAAAGGAAAACCAATAGAATTCAAGCTATACCAAGAAATGAAAAATTCTTTACTTGACTTTTAGAAGACCTGAAATAGCTTTTAGTGTAGGACTTTTTTGATCAATTTCAATCAAGATCGAAGGAATTCTATCTAGAAGTTATAAAAAGAACATTTTGATAATTTCATGAAACAAAGGTATTAAAATTTTGGCATCCAAAAATTATGTTGCGTCATGACCTCACAAGATTTGGCTACAAAGATTATACAGGTTCTTGAATATATAAAAAATAAAATTTAGGTATTTAATTTTTTTAGCACCTCTTAAGCTAAAGATCCAGAAAAAAATTATGGAGTCATTTTTTAGTAAAAAAAGAATCACAATATATAGCTTTAGGATGATTTCTAGTAAAAATATTTTGATTTGAAAAGGAAATTAGATGATATAAGGTAACATTTATGAACAATTCCCCAAAAATATGACAAGTAGAATGTTTTTTCTTAATTAAAAACGACATAAAGTATTATAAGACTGAACAAATTGATTTTAGGCACAATTTCATCATGGATTATGTAGAATGAAATATTGTAGACATTCGATTTGTTGTTAAGAACATGCAACAAGTTAGCACCTTAACAAAGCTTCTTATTAAATATTTATTCCATAGAATTAGAAGACTTTTTTATGATGACAAAATGGAGAGAAATTAAGATTACTTTTAAGGGAAGTTCCTTTAGTGAAAGGAACTCAACCATGTGCTTTAACTACTTCCAAATCTAGCTTGACTTGATAATATCTAGCAAAGGTTTTGATACACTGCATTTAATTACATTATCATAAACTTAGGTGGTAAGTCATCATAAAAAAAGGAGTTTATTGGTCTCGTGGGCAATTCTCTATGATACTTTGATATTAAAGACCTAATTAAGTAGCATATTAATTGATTATCTAGCTTTGCTTATAGATATGATAGGTGAACAATAATGGAAGAACATTAGTGTCAAAAGAACAAGTCAATTGATTAAATATATTGATATAACCATGTGTGGAGTAAGAACGAAAAGGATTTTTACTTAGTCAAGAAGCTAATTGTTTTTTGGTGTAAAATGTGAGAAAAAATGAATAATAAGAGAATGATGAATTGTGTGTTTAACAAATCTGTTTATTCCAAAAATTAGGAAAATATTGAGCATAAAATAATGCTTTTATTTCATAAAACTTATCAAATAAATTAAATTGCTCAATAATAAACAATATGCACAAATGATTTCTAAGTGGTTTGACTAAAATTTGTGCCTTGAATTGCCTTCAATCCTCAATTGGGCTTCTACTAATTTCTCCCTTTTCTGAAAACAGTCAGAGTTAAAACAAATATATATCGGTGCTCTAATGAGATATCAAAATTTGAGAAATTCAGGTTATTCGAAAGAATTTAAAACTTTACAATTTTTGCTTACAAAACATTATAGAAATAATTTATCAAACAAGAGTAGTACTACTAACGAATGAAGAGATGTTACCAGGAAATATGAAAATTGTTATGAAGGAAAGTGAGAGAAATGGAGATCGACGAAAATCCATAGCCCCTATAATTATGTAGGAATGTGTTTCGCACAGTTTGAACTTGACATGGACTTGTATGAAAATTTTATAGTTCGATTCAATAGTTTACAACTACTAAATGATCCATATTAATAAGTCAAATAAAAAACTGCAAAATTAATTCATACAACTAAAATCTACTTTCAAAATGTTAGTAGTAAAAGATAGAGACGATGGTACAACTGCAGTCCAATTAAGCGAGTGGAGTGGTAGCCATTGGATCAACTTAAGTGATAAAAGGGTCTAGATTTAATCACGATTAGATTAGATTTTGAGAATTGGATTCAAAAGTTGGATGGATAGTAACGATGATCAAAATATCATTCACATGGCAAAGAGAGTCTCAGTCATTCGATCAACTATTCTAGATAAACGACTAGAGAATGTTAACTATTCATAAATATGTGAGTGATTTAGATAGCTCGATCTCGAAAATGCATGATAAGTTAGTGCAAAAATCTCAAGTTTGGTAATAGCTTTTTTTGTCTCACATTGCAAAATAGTTTTGGAATTTTTTCTTATAATTCATCAATTACATATTATAATAAGTCTAATGGGTTGGCGAACCCAAAGTGTTCTCAAGAAGTTATGACCCGAGTCATTAGTAGGTATGTATGGATCTAGCATGACTACATTTTCTTAAACTAATTAAAGAGTCTGCTATGACTCATTTCACCGATGCCTATTCATAAGTAATGCCTTCAGCAAATTAACTAAAATATCAAAATAGTAACCTTACTAGATCGATACCTGGGATCGAGTCAATTTAGATTTGATAAGGTGCCTATCTTGCAAAGGTCCCTACCATTCCCCTAGGTGCTACATGCTATTTAGCCTAAGTCCATTGGGGTTAATGTTTGAGAGTGCTTAAAAATATATAAAAATAATAATAATAATTTATATAGAAAAAATAATTTTTAATATTTATAAGATTTTCAAGAACACAAATGCTTTCAATTAAAGTATGACTTGAACTAAAGTCAAATATGCATAAAAGATGATAACCTTATTTATCATAATTATGAAAAAAAAATTAAAAGTTTTATGTGCTAATCGTAAAAATTTAGAAATGAAGTTCATTTTGGATTAACTATTTCGAAAAGACCATTGTCTTTCACTCCAAAGCTAGTAGATGGAGCAATTAATTTGAATTTATTATTTATGTTATAGTTTTTACTTCAACAAAACTAGGCTGCTAGAATACTCCATGAGATCTAACAAAAACAACACTAAGTTTAATAAAATATTAGAAAAATTCTTAGTCTTGGTTTTCTGACAATCATATTAAAAGGTATAATAATCTTTCCCTTGAGGATTGCAATTACTTACTAAGATTTTTTTTTCTTTTACTCTCTTTTATCTCATTAAATGTAAGGTAATTTTTAATTATTCCAAAAACTTTTATTACATTTATTGATAATGGTTTTCTATATTTTTCAATATTTTATACTTATCAACGATATTCAATTGCAATTTTTCAATCTTTTTTAAAAATTTCTATTAATAATTATGCCCAAAGTTTTAAACATAATACACTATTTATTTATTTAAATTATTTTGTATTGAATTTTTTTTAAGAGGATAAAATATCTATTATATCAAGGCCAAGCCCAAATTAAACATTAAACTAACTTTATTACTTCTTTCTCATAATGTTTTCAATTTTTAAAATATTAAATTTTACTTATTTATTTTTTTAGTTTTCAAAATTAACATTTTTAAAATTATAGATCTTGGCAAAATAAATTTTAAAGTATGATAGATTAACAAAATAGTACTACCTTCATAATACTTTTTTTAATGTTTTATTTAAAGCAATATTTTAAGCAAACATATTATACATTTTTTTGGCATGAATTGGTAGTTATATGCAAATATTGCACAGAGTATATCTCATTTTTTTTTAATTTTGATAATACATTATGCACATCTTTAATTACACTAGCACATTTTCGTCAATTTTTTTATAAATAAAATTTATTTTGCTATTTATTAGAGATTAATTTTAATATCATAAAAATTGTTCAATCATAATTTTTTTGACAATTTTATGTTTTTTTTAAAATTCAAATATTATTTATTTATTATTGTAAGATGAGAATTAATATTTAAAATATCCAAAGCTTTTTTTATAATGTACTTATAAATATTAAAATTTTTATATGAAAGGTAATAAATATGTAAAGAAAATGAGATATTACTAAAATAAAATTAGTAAAATATCACAAAGATAACAAAATGATACTAGCATTTGATCTATTTACATTTTTTGTTACTAATTTTGTAAGGTAGGCAACGTATGATTGTCCTAATATAGTGAGATTTGTCAAGCAAAGAAAAAAATATATCGTTATACAAAAAACATGTAAACTAATCAAAATTATAAAAAAAAATTAACAAATTACAAAATACGAGGAAAAAAAATTTATGTTTAAATTTTTATAAATTTATCTAGGTTATTGAACATATATATTATTAAAATTATATAACATATAAAAAAATCGACAACCATTGTGATCATAAGGGATAAGCAAAGTTAAAAAAGGAAAAAACTGAAAAAAATAAAATATATAACAACACAAAATAGATAATATTACAAATTTATTCATAACAAAAAATCAATAGAATTTGACAACTTTACCAAAAAAAGATGGAACAAATACTTTTTAGGAGTCAAAATATGAAAATATTAGGATGTACAAAATGTCTAAAAATAATAACAATATAGTGCACAATTTTTCATAAAACATCACACATATGTTGCGTAAAATAAAAAACTAAAAACATACAAACAAAAAATGATTAAAAAAATATACATGTCATTAATAATAATTTAATATTATATTAGTTAAAAAATATATAACATATAAAATTATCAAAATTATTTTATTGAAAATGGAAGAAAAAGAACAAAAATGATTGAAGAAGAAGATAGGATGTGAACCCATCAACTAGATTTAGATCAAGCCTTTATGCCCCAACTATAACGAAAAGGGGACAAAGAGTAATTGAAAAGGAAGCAAGGCCCATATATGTATCAAAATGTTAACCTCCATGCATCAAAAATTTTCCTTGTACATAAATCTTTGTAAAAAAATAAATTGTACAATTCGCATCATCTGAAAAAAATCCATATACAAATTGTCTTATATCAATTAAAATAACCAAAAGGTTACATACTTTATATATTTATGCAATTAATGTATTCACTAAGTGTAATATTTATTTTAAAAGTTTGACTAATCATTTTATCCAAAACAATTCATATGCATAAGCAAATAAACTTTTATGCTTAGTTTTATATTTTAAATTAAGGAAAAAAATTTTCAAAGTAACACAAATTCAACTTGTTTTTCTTTCAATGCCTTATTTAGAATAAGCCTAAGATAAATAAACACAAGCAAAAATGTTTCAAAAATGTAATGCGTAAAAGATTAGTTACTATAATGTGGAGTAAAATTAGGAAGACATTACAGAGATATTGATAGGATTTACTTTGATTTAACATAGGTGGATAAATTGTGAAATCTCTTTAAATTTTAATTTGTGTTAAAGAAAGTCAAAACTACACTTTTGTGTTTATCATTGATGAAATTTAAACATGAGGTATTGAATTATAAGATTGATGTTTTAAGTCATAGAAATTACTTTATCAAAATCCCAAACATCTACTTAACACATCTAAGTCTTTTCAAGTATAATATAAATATAACCATATAAATCCATTGCACCAAATATTATGTCAGGAATTTTCATAGTTGATAATAATACAGTATGTTTGAGTGTCTTAATGGATTTATCAAAGTTGATTGAAATGATTGTAAGAAGTGCAATAGGATTAATATTTGTAGATGTAAGTAACCAAGGTAATTCTTATTAAAAAATAATATTCTCATTTATAAAAATTGTAGCTTCCCAAAAAACTTTTAATGTTAACATAGTAATAGATTGCATATAATAGTAAAAAGGATTCTAAAAAAGGATTAAGCAATATAATACAATAAATGTGCAATGTTAATTATTTCATGGTTGGAGTGTAATAGAAATGCATGTAACTAACACATAACTATAGATGCTCATCTTTAGTACATTCAATAGAAGGCATTGTGTTTTTCAATAGCGATAGGTTTTCGTAAGACAACATTAAAATGGATAAGAATTTTGCAATCTAATTTGACAAACATGAATACAAATCTTATCTTTGCTAAATATATCTAATGCAAGAAAAAGCAAGTCACTAGTGACATAAGAATTACATGAAAATATGGTAAAATTTCATTGATAAATTGTTTGAAAACTTGCTTTCAGGCTATTATGCAATAATTTAAAAGGAGGATTTGAACTTTGGTAAGCCATGTTTAATTTCAATTTATGTTAAAGTAGTTAGATGCCATTACTTCAATTTATGTTGAAGTAGTCATTAGTTTTGGAGTAAAAGAGACAAGTCACTTGAGATTATTACTCTCTTGTGAGCTACTTTGTCAATATGGTGCATAATAAGGTTTTTCCACAAAAACAAGATAGTGAATCTATGGCTGTGGTTGTTGAAGTACTAATACACAAGAATTCTTTGAAGAAAGCTTATAGCAATGTGTTGATATCATGTATGTAATAAAGATGCCATGATTGAGAGCCATAATGAGGGTTGGAAAAAATTGCTAAAAATGTGGAAAGTACAACAAACTTTGACAATGCAACAAGTAATGGTTGTGGATCATCATGTTCATTTGAATAACACAAATTATACTTTGATAAGAAAAAAAATTATAATGAAGGTACATTTGATAAAAATCATATAGTTGGAATCAGAGTTAGATCTAATTTCATAAATAAGATGAGTAATGAAAGAAGGAAAAAAGGTAAGGAAAGATGTGTAGAATATGGCCTCCACTATTTCAATCTATATGCAAATTAGAGTTCCATAATGACAATGATGATAATAAATATCAAAATTAAAAATTTGTATTTTCACAGCACAAATTCTACTAAATTTCATATAGAAACAATCTAAATCCTAAAAGAAAAATGACAATGATACAACTACATAAATAATTGATGCAAACATTCAAAATATTTGTAAACACTTTAACCTTACACATGACTTGTTATAATATAATATGAACATAAATTTTTTAAATAACCAAGAAAATACTTATATGGGCCTTATCTAACCTTATAGTACATCTTATCTTGCATTGAAAATGTTCTAAGCTAAGGAAGAAAAGGTATAATAAAAGAAAACTCAATTTAAGATCAATGCGCACATAGTAGTATATGAAGAAATGGAGCTTGATAACTTATTGCTTATGATCAAAGGGAACTTTTATATCTAAGCATATAGAAGAAAACAAAGTTTAAATAAAAGGGAATGTAATAGAAAACAAACCTACTCCCTTCTCCATTAGTGTGAGCATGCATAAAATTATCATCATGACAAAGAAATTAGACATCCAACTATTAATCTCCATATTCTAATTACATAAAAGAATTTTTTAGGTAATAATATGAATCCAGTAAGTAAAAGAACAATTTAATTTCACTGATTCACATAAATACTGATGAAGCTTTGTAGCTACAAAAATACATAGCTTCAAACAAGTGATACCGCCTCACTTAAAATAAAAAGTGACATTTCATGGAGAAAAGAAGAACCTAACCAACGAAGTTAAAAGACCTCTTCCATCTAAACCATTGCCGTTATTCAACATGATTTTTCAGGTGTAGACCAGTATTACATTCTAATATTTTTTATTCACTTTTTATGGACTTACATTTAAATATTCCAAATATTTAAATAGATTCACAATTATATTTTTATGTTCCAAATTAACCTTCACTATCATATTAAGAATAGTTTTTAGAATATGTTTTGCACATCATCTTTATCATTTTAGGTGTACCATTTTCGAATTGATTTTTTTATGTTATGAAATGGTTAATTTTTTTTACAATGAGAATTTTTTTAGCATGTATCAAGAAGACACTTTGTCCTTATAGTAATGGCATCTCTCTTTCTTATGATTTTAAAATTTTTTATGCTTACCACAAATATATCATTGTTAACTATTTGGTAAAATTAAAAAAAATTTAAAAGTTCATTACTTTGCTTGTAATAACCTGTTTATGATACTTCTAATAATTAGAAAATGCTTTGATAATAAGAAAAGTTTTATATGTTCTGTGCCTATATCAAAAATTATGATTTAACAAGTTATTTTTATAGCTCTAAGGATCTTAGATTTTTCATCATCTACATAACATTATATTTTTTTATTTTTCTTATTATTTTTATTTGTACTGACAAATTTTTACTTATTTATTAAAATTATAAATTATTTTAAATAAATGTTTTATTCTTTCCATATTTAATAATTTTCGTATGGATCCCATAATACCTATGTTATTCGCCTCCTGAGCCTCATGACTCAAGTTTAAGTTTAGTTGTTAACAGTATTAATAAAGTAGGCCTAACAAGTTTGTTTAGTTGGTTAGATTACACAAAACTTTGTGACCTATAGACAACACTTTGGTGAATTAGAAATTAATTCAATAGGCTTAAAATGATGCCCAAATGAATCCCAAATTAAGCTATTCAAAATCTTAATTGAAGCAAGTGTGCTCAAAGTGACTACTCAACAACTGATCATGATCATTCTTGATACTATGGCAAACTTCTAATTTGCAAAACAAATGCAAATTGAAGTTAGAAAAAATCAGGGAGGCTTGAAAGAAAGAAAGATCACTGCAATTTCAAAAAATCAAGAACAATTTCAGGCAAACTTTGTGTTGATATTTTCCAAAAATTGTCTTATAAGATTCAATTTGCATGCATCATGTATTTAAAAACAAATGTCAAAAGACAACATTTTAATTTTTTCACACTTCATCGATAAAACGGTTTTAAAATGCTTTAATAATCCAACTAGTGCAATGGCAGCATGCATGTAATGAAGAAAATTTATTACACACCGACAGAGATCTAAAGTAATTTGAGTATTTGTTAAGCAAGCATAAATCCAGGGTATATCCAACAAATGTCTATGAACCTTGTGTAGAATAAACAAAATTTTTTTTGAATAATTCTACAAACTTGCACCACAAAACAATTGATAGTACATTGTTATATGTGAGGAAAGTCATGATAAATGCACATAAACAAGACAACACATATAGACAATATTTATAACATAAAGTATATCTAGCTCACTAGAATTTTTAATCACTAGTAAATATATAAATTTTCATAACTAGTAGATGTTCCTAAGTTAGTTCTAAGGCTATCTATGAAATTTTAATATTAAATTCACATTTGAAGGGATTAAATTAATTCTACGAAAGCAAAACTATTCTTAAGTCTTTATAAGTATAATGGAATAAAAAATTTTGGACTTCGTGATGCATAAAATTTCTTAATGCAATTAAATACTGCTACTCCTTTATTAAATTAATTTTATGTCAATTAAATATTTTAAAACCCTTGCAAAAATCAAAAGCTTACAACTACGTATTGTAGCTTTTGTGATGACGTAAAGTACATTGTTGTAAATAATTTCCTCATCCTCTCATGCGTCAGCAAAGTTTTTGGGAATGTTTTTTAAATTTTTAATGTGTTCTACACATGAGCCACATTTTATGGAGTTTTATGTATTTTTCTTTAAGCAAAGGGATTAGTTTTTTAGAAGTATAAAATTATTAGGTTTTAGTTTTAAAAGTAGCAATTTTTGTGAAGGTTGAATCTAACACTCAAAGTGTTAAGAAAATTTTGTTTTAACATTACAAGAGAAAAACTTAGATTATGTTCCAGCTAACAAAAAAATACAAGGGGTTGTGCACAAGCACAAGGAGAAAAACAATCAAGGTGAGGTTGTATCTTTACCTTTTGAAAGTAACATGTGGTGCCTTCCTAACTTGCTATGCAATGGTTCACATGGGTAAAAATTGAACCAACTACAATATTATTAGCCTTTTCATTACTACCAATATTCTTTTCTTTTTTTCACTTACCAAGAATGTGACTACAATATATACAACAAATTGGATTATTTGGGACCAATAGCAATTATCATAAACAATCTACTAACTTTTAAAATAAATAATGTAAGAACTTTAGAGCATAACACACTTTTTTTCTTAGTGCAATAGCTTTTGTGGCACAATGAAAGCAAAAAGTCTTGGTAAGATTCTTGGTATGGTCATGACTTAGGATTTTTTATGCCCAAAAACCAATTAAACATCTATTGACACTTTTATGGAATCAATTATCTATTCTTAATATGTAGAGTTAAGATAATGCTTAAATTTATATTAAAGGCTCAATGTTGAAACAAAAAAGGTGAAAAGGGTCCAAAAAATGGCCCATTTTTATCAATGCCTTTGTTTGTTACCCACCACTAACCATATTCAAGTTAATAGCAAACATGGACAATGTTTTTTTTTATTAGATCAATGAAGAGGTTTTTAAAGTCTAACATAGATCACGAGCTCACGTGAACTACAAACACACAAAGATCTACAACTTTGTACTTACCCAAAAGGAAGAACTTAAAAGAAGAATCTTTGTAAGAACCCCAAACGAAACTAGATCTACTAATACTATGCATAATTAGCATCACACTTTGCTATGCACTCAACAAGATTTGATCCACGAGAACATCAATGTCACATTGACTCGCTAACTTCATCCATGGCACATCAACTCAAATTTGACCAACACATCATAGACACTGCGACGATCCGATGGCTAGATCAACTATACACGTAATTGAATTTTACCCACAACACATTCAATGTGTGCCAATTCATTGAATTAATCAACAAAACTCTAGCACAAATTTATTTTGATGGCCCAAGTGTACCTGACCATTGGTCCAAAATAATAACTTTTTAGAAAGCTATTTTTCAATAACATTGACCAAAGCTTTCATAGCTACCCATTAGAAAATAGATTTTTTGAAAGAAAAAAAGGTAGATTTTCAAATTGCCTTTTGGCAAGAGCTAATTACATCAATTGTACACTTTTAATTTTTTTTCTTTGCATAGGCTCTTTATAAATGGGGAGGCATGCCCTTTTAAATAGATTATCCTTACATGTGCAAAGTTCCACTTTTTCCATTATGCCTTGTTGAGGTCTAGGGTTAATTAAAAATGCAAACCTCAATGTGCTGAATCATCTAGGCTTGAATATTTGGTGGAAACATGCACTTTGTAAGTGATGGGACAGTGTACATGTTTACTTATAACACATTACTATTTTGCCTTCTTATGGATGTTGCCTACTGGTTCATCTCACTTTAATGTTTCATTTCATCATTGATTCACTTTTATTATGTCATTTCCTTGCACTTCATTGTTCCTTTTCACTTTAAAAATTAATGTTTTCCTAGATTTATACTACTAATTATTGTCACCTTCTTTGTTATTCTCAATTAAACTTTTTGTTTTGTTTGAAGCGGCTTTGTGTGCAAGTTACTTCATTACTCCATCTTTTCAATATTGCTTCCAAATGTTTCTCAAGGCTTTTAATCTGCACCCATGTGACAATTATAATGTTATTTCTATATAACAAAATTGGTTTTGCAAACCACTTTCCAAATACCTTTTATTTGTGCCATTAAATGTTTAATAAGCTTAGCATAAGAAATTTACCATATGTTGTTCTCGGTTCCTTCTTGACTAAAGTTTTCTTGGATAAATATCTCATGTATGTTGCTTTTCTAGGTTTCTCATGCTTATCATCTCATTTTCTTTATTCCTAATCTTTGTAGACTAATCTTTAAATTCATTATATAGTTTGCACCACTTATTGAACTTCAAATCTTGCTCTAGAGCTCCATTACGTAAGTGTTTACAATGTTAATAAAAAAGTAATACTAAACTAAATATTCTTTTTAATTTTCCTTTATTTGCACCTAATCTTAAAAAAAGTTATAAAGCTCAAGCAAGGGAGTTTTCTTCTCATTTCCTTGAAGGGCACAATTTATGCACATGATATCATATAGAAGTTGTCACAAAGAGCTTGAACACATCAACCAGCACAAGTCACCCTCTAAGATCGATTAACTAGACTACAAATTTTGGAGGACAAGCTAACGAAAAATGTTTTTTATATAATCGAACTAGAACAAGCTCAAAATAAGCTCACTTTTTCAAACCTAATATTTTCATGCACTCTAATCAGATACCCCTTATAATCAACTTGGGTTAATACTGCGACAATGATGGAAACAAGCACAATAAGTCTGTAAAATGTGACATTCCCATTTTTTATGGTATCATAAACCTTAAAAAATACATAGAATCGAATGTTTCCTTGGACCATTGCTTGTAATGATTTAAATTTAATGAAAAACAAAAATATTTTTTACACGAATGAAACAAGGAAAACATACACAACTATCTATAAAATCATAGAAACTTATTGTTAAGAAAGAGGATGACTACTCATCAAAATATATATTCCTCCCTTAAAATTGTCACTTGACAAATGATATTCCTAACAAAAAGAAGAAAGTATGTTATTGAGTGCATCACTCATTTTTATGAGTACATTTGTATTGTGGTGTTAATGTCGACCCTTTGGTCCCCCACCAAGATTTTGAGTTAGACATAGAGATACATTTAGATGGAGCTTTTCATGTAAAACATTCACACCTTAGAAGAGGCCTATAAGAATTCAACTACCTGTGAAACCTAAAAATATTTATCAAGTCAAAAGTGTTGAAGAATCAATCATGTTAAACTTCAAGCAGACCAACACCAGGTGCTTTGCAAGTATTGTACCAAAAAAACCCCTCCAAGACCTCCCTATCCTTAAACTTAAAATGAAACCCAACCAACATATTAACCAATCACCCAACTAACTTGTTATTGATGTTAAAAGTGGAGTCATACGATAGCCCAATACCGAAATGACAAGTAAGCTATATTGTGGAGGAAAATTATAATGAATTGATCACCAATGAAATAATAAGAGATCCAAGAATATGCTTCCTAATCCTACTTAGCCAATGAATATTCCAATGAGGATTGTTAGAACAGCATTGATGACATTAGACCATTATAGAAATAAGTAGCACCTTAACTTAACAAATAACAAGTAAATATTGAAGACATACCACCATTTATCAAATCTTTGTCAAGCTTACAGAAAAGGTTTATAAATATATCATAGAAAGTGGTAGTAGCATCAATGCCATATCTACAAATGGTATAGCATACCTCAAACTATGGACATTCCTTACCTAAACCCATAAACTATTTTTTATTAACAAAATATGCATGAGCGTGCAAAAAAATGAATTTTACCAGTTAAATTTTCGAATAATTTTGGATATATTTTATCTTATTTATTCTTTATTTTAATATTAAATCATCTTAAGATGACCATGATTATATGACAATGATGCCATCATTGCAAGCAAAACAAACACTTACACATTTGCACATGATGACTAAAAATTTAACATACACCCATCAACACCTAAATACCATGTCCAACCTATAAAAAACAACCCAACATCCCAAATAAGAAAATCCTATTTATGCCTCATGGTAGAGTAGATGAACAATTTATTGATAGAACTTTCATTTATGAGAGAGCAGTAGCTTATATAATAATAGCTACCCTCGTAGAATCCATTTTATTTAGCTTTCCTAAAATTTTGACAAGTCAACTCAAAGTCTTACCACCTCTTCATGACATCTAATATGTTGTGGACCTCATACTTGGTACTAGTTTAATAAATTTGTCACATTATGGGATGAATATTTCTAAATATCAAGGATTGAACTAACACGTGCAAGACTGATTAGACAAAGGATTCATTTGAGAAATTCATAATCCATGTGTTGTTCCTACCCCTCAAGCCCTAAAAAATAATTGTTCATGGAGAATTTGTTTCAATAATATGGAAACTAGTAAAATGATGTGAAATATAGTTCCTTATCCCTTGCTTGGATGAACTTTTGGACCAAACTAAAGTAGCCACTATTTTATCCAAAATCAATTTAAAAAGAAGAAAGCACCAAGATAGAATTTGGTTAAGGGATGAGTGAAAAAAATGACTTTTAAAATAAGGGATAGATTATACCTATGGTTAGTTATTCCTTTCACCATATGTAACACACCAAGCACATTTATAAGAATAATGACCCAAATATCCTAATTAAGAAAGTTTGTGATAGTTTACTTCAATGACATCTTGAACTTTAGTTGTACCATTAAACAAAAATTAGAACATATTAGAAAGATTTGTTCCATGCTTTTGTAGAACACCCTTACCCAACATAAAAAAAAACACATTTATTTCCCATCATCATAACTTTTTGGGCATCAAACCTTAAAAGATGATCTATCATCTTTGTATGAAAACTTAAGGCTATAAATGACTAACCCACATCCTACGAAATCCATGCTATTAAGAGTTTTCATGGCATAAAAACATTGCAAAGGAAATCCATTAATAGTTTTATTATCATCAATACCATAATAATTTGTCATTTTAGGAAGAGAAATGAGACTATGACCCAAAAATACATGCTCCAACCTCCACATTACTTGAGAAAGTATGTTTAATTTGTTTCTCATGGACATAATCACTGATTTGGATGTTTGCTTCACTTGGTATTTATTGAAAATCAATTGGCACCTTTTGCAAATAAGGTTAAAATTATTATTTTCCTAACACCCTTAGCTTTTGATCAATTAGATTTCATAAATCATAGCTTAGGAAATCAATTATGGTCGTTGGTAATAGAAGACAAATAATTTTGATCATCTTTTACAACAAGCTAAGAAAGCTTATAATAGTTCCATGAATATAAATACAAGAATGAGCCCCATTGAATCAAATAATGAATATGAACCTTTTAATATATTCGACCAAATGCTATTAACCATACAGCCATAAACATAAATGTTTTCATATAAGGGAGGTTTATGAGCATATTATGGAAATGACAAATCTTAGCGATGAGCAATATAATAGATTAGCTAAAGCACGCCACAATCTTAAATAATCCTTAGAATGAGAATTTGTGATGAACAGAATCAAGTTTGAATGGTTTCCTCTATGAACTTTGTAGAAGTTACATTCAAGAATAGTCTGTCCATTCCAAATCTCAAACGTTGCACAAAATGTATACATTATTGAGCTAGGTGCTTACTCCCCCATCATGGTAAGAAGAGTAGTAAGATAGAAGCAATTGAGAATACGAATGCTAAACAAACAAAATGTTAGAATTATCAAAGCTACCTTTTTCATTGGAATGGTTAACAAGGAAATAAGGATACTTCAATGATAATGGAAGAGTCATAAAGACTAAACCCTAACACATTCAACATTTATGAGGACTAATCTCATGTAGGTAACTCATTAGAAATGAAAACTCCTCAACTTCAAGGGAATTAGAGAGGAGTCCAGTTCTGATTTTTGTTGCTCAAGGAGAAGTTAGACCTGTGTCAACAATTCCAGATGATCAAGCTATCTTTTTGTTATGTGTTGAGTTAAAACAGATCTAAAAATTCTATTCTATCTCAAAATTCACATCATGAATGAATAAAAGAAAAAAATGGGCCATTGATCCCATTTCTATTGAGGCAACTATTCCTTATTACTTATTTTGGCAATCGTTGACTTCACCTATTTACACTCTATGGAAACTTGGATTATACTCCATCAACACAAATTAGTGAAGGGGTCATTTAGCCTTAAACACATGTTAGATCAACCAACGAGTAGTAAAGGTCATCTGCCTTGTGAACAAGCATAGACTATTAACACCAAGTTTGCTGAATAACCCACTTTGTGATTCATTGACCTAGATCTAACCCATGGCACCATCAACATTGCACTAGCCCCACAAATTAATTTATGATATGACCTTTGATATTGCTGATATCTTATTGACTCATTGACCCAATGTCCAACACATTGATCGAGAACATAATGACAAATCCATGACATTTCAACCTTGAATAAAACCATATTGTCCTTAGCTAACCTTGTTAACTTGACATAAAAAATGTAGCTTTTTATAAAATTACTTAGCAATTGCTTTGACCACATAACTTTTGGTCCAAAATGATAGCTCTTTCAAAAGTTGCTTTGAAATTGTTTTAACCATAACTTTGGCAAATAGGTTATTTGAAAATAGTTTTTTTCAAATGTAATGATTGTTTCTTAAAAATATATATGGAAATATATTTTAAACACCAATTTATCATTTTATTTTTTTTCACTTTATTCTACGATCTTTGATTTTTTAGACATTAGAAAGCCTAGTCTTTAAAATGGATGATCTTTATAAGACAAAAATTTCCATTGTGTGTGTCTTATTCAGGTCTAATGTTGATTATAACAAAGTTCTAATATGATTATATGACATCACTTTTCTATTGTAGCTACATAATAGTTTTTTTCACTATGTTGTTTCTTTTGCTTTATAAGTTTTCATTTACTTCATCATTTTTGTTCATTTTTTCATTCCTTTTCGCTTGACTTCTTAATGTTTTCTCAAATTTCCACTCCTACTAGCTATCATTGCATTTAGTACTTTTCTTGATTTTTTTCTCATAAGTATTTGATCTAATTCTACGTGCAGTTGTTACTCATGTTTTTTGTAAAACTTATTAAAGTTTTTCATGGCTTTCAATCGTCACCCAAGTCACCTTTACTTTGATCTTCCAGTATCATAGAGATAGTTTTATCAAACACCATTCCAAGTACACCATCTCTATATTATTAGTGATAATAACTAGCAGCACAAAATTTGACCCTTGTGTTGGTCTTGGTCACCTCTTAGCCAAAATTGCTTTGGATTGGTGCCTCGTGGGTGCTACATATTTTTGTTTCTAGTGTTTTTCAACTCATGTTTTATATTCTTATTGCATGAAAATTAATCTCTAGGTGCTCATTACAATTTCTACCACTCATTTGGCATCAATTCACTTTTCATTAGTGAATAGAGGATGACTATGTTATTGTTGTCCATATATTTGAGCAAAAATGCCTTATAAAAAATGCTATGTCTCATCCAAAAAGGTTTAGGGCTACAATATTGTTTGAAAACCCTTCTAAGAGGAAATCTATTTCAAAGAATGATCATCACACTAGGATTTTTTGTTTAGTTATTAAATCACTTAGATGCCAAAAAACTAAGAAGATAAAAGACACCAAGAAAAGCTCAAAATATAAATCTTCCCTTGGGTTCCAAGATATTAGGAAGTTAATTAAGTAAGCCATATCTATAACTAAGATTAGCTTTAGGCACATTATTTTTAGAAGATTTGGTGAACCAACTATATAAGGAATTATTGGTTGTTTGTTTCGGTGTTATGAAAGCTAAGCCTTGAAGAAGTAGGGAAAAGAATTAAAACCATGGTCTTGGAGAGGTGTTGATGGATAACTCACATTTGCAAAAGAATAAAGAGGCACTTTCATTGGTGTACTCCACAACATGCATCAAGGTAGGATGCACCTCAAGATTATGTAATTAAACTAGAAATTTGTGTGGATTCAAACAAGATATTTTTGTATATGTGCATGATTCTTTTTTGAGGATATTATTAAAATGGCTATTGTAACTATATTTCACAACAATTCATAAATCAAATGAGGGTGTACATAAGCTTGTGATTTCATAAGTGAATCAATGACAAGGTAATCTATTATGTTTTGTTAAGATGACTATTGAATTCAAATTTCAATGGGAAAAATAATTAATTATTTTTAAGAACTAGTATTTACCATGATTAATACCCAACATGGTATAATAATTCCTACCATAATAATTCTAGAATAGTACTTAAATCTATGCAATGTGTTGTGCTGTAGAAATTTTATAATTTTTTTCCATGTTATCCAAACCATAATTTTTAAAACTTGTACCAAAGAAAATCCTTTTACCTAGAGTATGCCTTAAGGTTTAACGGGAAGGCTTGCTGAAGGATTATGGAACCTATTTCTATTGAGCTAGGGTTTAAACAAATTGACTTATAATTTTTAAGACTCTTGAACTAGTCTTGCAGATGATTAATGACTAAGAAATCCATATAACAGTAAGTTGATTTATTATTTCTAGTATAATTGCAATATAATCGAAGACTAAAGTCAAACAGAATGTTATGCAAGATGGAGGATAAGTTGACTAAGCACAGCCTTAATAGCTTTTTTAATATTAATTTTCCTAAAACATCATTGTGGACAAACTATGTGTGTGTAACTTTCAACTAGCAAGAAGTTAATCAAGTTCTACCAAGAAATGAATTTTTTAACTCTGAATGCTAACCTTGATCAACATTTCTCGAAGTGTATAATCTTGCCAAAAGTGGGAGATCAATAAAGGATCACTCGGCTAAAAATTACTATTTAAGAGACCAAACATTCGGTATGGAAGAGACAATATTTAGGTTGATGAATATGATAGAGGAAATAAAGAAGAATAAGATAAGAATTATTTTGAATAATTTACAAGGTTTATCTTGACATTGTTTTAATTATTTTGAATAATTTATTATTATAATAATTTTTCTTAGTAATTTTTAGGGTTTTCTAAATTTAGCATTTTAAAAAATTTACAATTTTGTTATAATTTCAATGTTGTAAGTAATGTATTCCATTTTTTTTTTAATAATTAAGTATTATACTAGAAATTTCATTTTTTTTGTTATCACTCTATTTCTTAAAGAATTTCATATTTATATATTATTTTAAATTTTGTACCTTGTTTATGATTTTTAATTTATTGATATATCTTTTATTAGAAATATCAACATATTAAATAAAATATTCAACATTTAATTTCAATAATAATTTCTTTTTAAAATTATATAAATTTTTTATAAATTAACAATTTATTTGCAATTATAGTAATAAACATTTTGAATACATAATGTGTATGTATTGAATACTCGAAACATTTTTCTACTTAACATTTTAATTTATGGTAAGTTTTATGTTACTGAAATCTCTTCAATCAGTACACTATCAAGAGAACAATTTCATACATAGTATGACAAAATTTTACAATTTTAAACAATGTTTTATAATAATCATTTTCTTAGCTGTATAGTTTTATTTAAACTAAACCAATTTTGAATTTTTTTCTAAAAAAATATAATTTTCAAAATTCTTGTTCTTTTTTACATATTTCTTTAAATTTTTTGTAAAAATTTAAATAAAATAAACATACAATGAAATGAAAATTATAAAATAAAAAAATCTTATCATAACATTTCCAACATTAAACCTAGCAAGTTAGTTGCTATATGTATAATTAAAATTATTGAATAAAGCGTAATATATCTTGTTTTTATAATCTAGATGATTAGAGTTTATTAAGTTGATCTAATAATAATTAGATCACAAAAAAATAAAGCTTTTAATTTTCATTATTTTTCATGTAAATATTTTTCTAAATTAAATCAGAGTTCGAAAACTTCCTAATATTTGTGTTAAAAAATATATTTAGTGGGATCATTCCTTTGTTTTTTTTAATTGACATACATTTTTTAAATCAAATAAGTATGAGGCCAAGCTTTAGGAAATAATGTACTTGTTTTGGTGAGTGAAAAAAATAATGATACATCTTATATGCTCAAAATTTAAAAGTCTAGCAAACAATGATCTCATTAGTTTGTATCAATGGTTATCCTATTTAAATTAATTCTTGATGTTAATCACAAATTATATCCATTATGTAATTATCTTAACTATTATTGTTAATTTTGGTGCCATCATAGCATGTATCACATTTGCTATATCTCCTTTTTCATTATTTTGTATCAAGTAATAAGACATATTATCTATTTTTCTAAAATTGGTAACTAAATTTGATGTTTGCAAAAAATTAAATTGTACATAATTTCAGCATATCATAAAATTTTGTCCATAAATATATTTTAGAAAGTGTTAATCATAAATGTTATAACATCTTTCAACCCATAGTATCTCTCTAATTATTGTATAGTAATGTTTCAATGTAGAAGTTAATGGATTCAACTTAAAAATTTTAAAAGATTCAGGTTAATGCTAAAATTCTTTATTAAATAAATTAGTCAACCAAATAAACCGTATATTAAATCTTAAATATTTCTACAATCTCTATAATTGATGTTATTGGATCTATTTGGTATGATTTTTTATCTTACCCAAGAATTAATTAATTACTTATATGTCTTTAAATCAATTCATGCCAATATATTTACAAATTTTTTTAGCTAAGATTTCTTCGTTGTACTTTCTTAAAGCAAATGTAGAAATATAGTACCAAAATATTTCAAAGATTAATGTCATCAACAATCTTATATTCATGAATACATAATATGGTAAGGAAATTGGGGTAGGAGTATAATTAGAGGTATATTTATAACTATGAAGTTTCTATGACCTCTATTATAAGTAAAACAATAATGAATATCAATGTGATTCCCAACTATCATTCTCAGACCTAATTGGTAATTGGGAAATGCATTTAAATTAAGGAATATTATTTCTTTTGAATTAAAATTTGGAATTTAAATATATTTTAATAATCAATATAGATAAATTGAATGTTTAAATTGTATATTTTAAATTTTAAAATTGGAAGAATTGTGGAACTATAAGATTTAAATTGTAACACATGAACCTTGAATAAGATTAATGTATTAAAATGATCTTATAAGTTTATTGCGGTATTAACTTTTTCTCTCATCATTATTTCTATCCTACTATGAATTCTTGATAGGATATGGATAATATTCTTAAATTTTAGGGGTTGGTTGTTGAAGGTAGGAGGATTAAAAGAAAACTTTTATATATGGTGAATTTCAGAATATCATAAGAAAAGTTGAATATAATAGAAAGGATAATTTATTACCATATCTTGCATACATTCTTAAATTTAAGAAACTTTATATAGAAGAACAAAATGGGTGTAACTAGAAGAGGGATAACTTAAAATAATGAATTGTGGCTACTCCAACCCATGACTAGTTTATCATAAAGTAAATTTTTGGTTTAAGGTGGTGTGGTCAACGCTATACAAGCTATTAAGACATGCTTGTAATTTAAGAAAACTCAACCATAAAAGGGGAATTTGGAGGAGCCAACTTAGTGGATACTAAGTAAAAAAAAGTGATGTAAGCTATAAGGAACAAGAAAGAGGATTAGAGCTTTCAAGCATGGGAAGATCTTACAAAATAAAAGTCCTCTACATGAATTTTCAACATAAGGTAATACTTGAGTTCATATAACAAATTTAGCTATGCTCTAAGCCATGATAAAGAGGAATTGCATTGTGAAAATATTTATGAAACCTTGGAAATTGATTGTGACAATAATTAGTCATTCTTTTTCATCAAACTTGTCCAAGATGGAGGAAACTCTTCCTACCCATGGATAAGGGAGATTTATTTTAGTAAATGAATGTTTCAATTTTAATTCTTTCTTATGTAGTGTTTCTAGTTGAGTGATCAAAAATGCATATTACATTTTTTTCTATGAATGCAAAGCAGGTTACATGATCACATATTGCATGTTTGGCTTTGGTTATAGTAGACATATGTGGATGTTAAATTTAGAATAGCAATTGGTTGATGAAAAACACTTGTTAACATAGACATCACCATGTAGAATAAGTGAAAAGAATGCTAAAGTTTATGTCTATTTGATTATTTATGTTAGTTGTCTATGCATTTATGTATTAAGCATAGATTATCATGATAATTGATAAAAAATTTGAAAATCATGGATAGAAAAATTAATGGAATATAACCATCATAACCTAGACATAATAACCTCTTATGCTTATTAAATATAGTTAAGAGTTAGGATGCTTAGTGTAAATTTTCTTCTTCCTAAGTACAATTAATGTTTTACAATATAGATTGAACATAATATTTATTCTTGATAATTGGATGAATAGACAAAGAGTTTCATGCCAAGATGAACAAAGAAGTTTATAAAATTGAGAATTTATTGTACATTTTTTATATAAACTTATTGTTTTAAATATATTTTCTATATGAGGCACTACGATTATGTTTAAAATTACTCATATATTTGGTTGAAGGATGACATTGCATAAATGGTTACTTTATTGCTAAAATCATGGATAAAAAATATGAAATGTAATATGATATAGGTTATACCATTGATTAAGTAATAAAAAATTTATAGTCACTTGAAAATAAATAAAAAAAGCTCTAGGTAATGTTGCAGCCAACCATTCTTTTTATCTAGGTCTTTTAGCGAATCATGGAACCATGGGCTTGGCTAAGTTATAAGAGGCATTGGTCCAACTCTCAAGAGAACTTAAATGGATTTTAGGATATGTCTAGTACTTGATTAGTGCTTAGAAAGTCTTGGAGGGCTCAATTTAAATCCTTGGAAGAAGGGTAACTTTAGTAGGGTTAAGATTAGCAACCACAGAGTTTGGTTATGACTAAAATTGTTAAGGGTAAGGTTAAGCATTGTGGTCAAGGTTTTATAGATAATTCATAAACCTTAGCGTAATAAAATTGTGACTTTAAGGTTCTTGGGTATGCAAATGTAAGGTAAGCACAGGCTTGGAACAACGCTCAAAGGCATAGAAAAAACCTAATAAAAAATAATGCTATAATATAATATATTTATGACAAGCTCATAAAATACCATTTGTGAACCTTTATGAAAATTAGAAATTAAGCTTTGGTTAGCAAGGCTATTAGCTAATACATTGAAAGAAGTTGAAGATCTTTGAATAAGACAGGTTTGTGTTTGGTTTGGTCATGCAAGTAATTTGGTAAACCTGTTGGCTAGACCTTTGATTGAATAGGTTATTTGGGTAAGACCACAAGTAATTCTATTTAGGCTCTTAAGTCACATGATGACAGTCTCAATGTTAATATATGGAATGTGTACAGGCTCAGGACAGCCCTTGTGATCATTACGATGACAATGGATTGCCATAGGATAATTAGGGTCACTAGTGATACTTGTTTGAATCGAGACTTAGTTGCACTAGCAATAAGTTAAGTATAGAATCTAAGGTTAAAATATGAACTCTATGGTAATCTTAGATAGGAAGGATCCTAAACAAAATATGGGTAAGATTAAATATAAGAAATATGGGGAAAGAAACTGTAGATTGTTGAATTAGGAGTTAGTGGGAACCTTAAGGAATTTACATATAATGGACTCTAGATTATCAGCACTCACCATGGAGATAGACATGTTAGCTACCCTACTTTGTTAGCTTGCTGTTAGCTAAATTTGAATAGTTAAGCCAATAGTTGGAGTATCACATTTCATGATAAAAACCTCTAGAATTTGTAAGAAACCATTGTATGAATAATCCCAAAAGGAAACAATTACACATTTTGTCCCACAAGAAATCCAATGGTGTGCTTTTTTCTTTTGGGGACTACATGTAATTCTTGAAGACTCTTAGAATCCTACATGGATGCCCATCTAATTATAATTACCATGTCAAATGCAAGATTACATTGTTAGAAAAAGTCGTACGGCCTATCATGATTCTTATGCATAAGAAATTATATTATATCTTGAAGTGGATGCCAAGTATCTGGTTAGTCACAGTGTAAGGAAATATATATTGGATTAGTTAGTATATGATTATATCATTTTGTTAGTTAGAAACTAATGTCATTCATTCATAAGATTTACTCCTTTGTTACATTAATATTTCATATTAGTGCATAATAGTTTTATTGCATGGCTCAAAGATTCCTTGTTGAGCCACCTTGCTCTCCCCGTTGTAGCATGATCAAGTTGTTAACAATTGAGTAAGAATTAAGCTAGAGATTACTTGAGCTAGTGAATTAGTTAGATAAATCATTTTATTTTTTTCATTATCAATAATAATACATTTGATATTTATTTCTCATCAATTACATTTTGTTGGATATATGACTGTATCATATTGTCTTATTAGACTTGGTGCTTACTAGTTATTTTTTTCTATCAGGCCTTGGTAGTTATTCATGATACTTCCTTAGATTCATAACATGCTAATATTTTTTTGGAACTTGCAAGTACAATATGATAATGTCATTTTTTATAATTTGTTTACACTAACAATTTTCTTAAAACTTAAGTTTCATAGTATATGATCATTTGAGAGTTAGGCTAAGGAAAAATGATATATGTGTGTGTGTTTGCTTGTGCATGTATTGTGAGTGTACAAATGAATTTTTTATTAAAAAAAGTAGTTGTGTGATCGATTGAATATATGCATTGGAAGTTTATTTTTACTTTTAAAGGTTTTCTTTTGCTATATTATAAAATTGTCAATGTTGTTATATCAATGACCCAGTGGAGGATCAAAGAAATTTTGATAATAATAACCCAATTATGTGAGATTTGACCATAATCATAAAGCTTCGATATATTTTTTCTAGATATGTGATGAAGAGGACCCTTAAAGAGACATTAATAACTTTTAAAAGTATGATTTTGTGTTGTTGACCTCTAAAGAAGAAGAGTAGTAAATATACAATCCTTAGAGTGGTAGGCCTAAAAGAGAGAAATTTTGAGTTAAATTATAAGTATTTCTTTAATTTTTTTATAATATAAGCTTAATTTAAATATTTTATGCAAGCTATAAAACTTAAATTGAAATTTAAATTAATCAACTTAAAAAATATATTTTAGCTTATAATATATTTTGAAATCATTCCAAAATCAACTTATGAAACATTTTTCTTAACTTTTACTATTTTTTCTCCATAATAATTAATTAAATTGAAAAGAAAAAAACCAATTTCACTAGATATAACTAACCTAAAACTATGTAATAGTTTTTATGCATAAAGCACTAATATCGAAACCATTCGCTACAATAATTGAATCGAGACATAACTCCTAAAAATAAATGGTATTATCTTGAATCAAGGCACTACACTATGTATTCATAGATTAAATAATCATGTTATTGGAAGTGTTGTGACTATGTCTTGAATAAACTTGGTGGCATTAGCTTGAAATCAAACGACTTCTAAAGTAAACAAAATGTCTTATAAGGGCAAAAGTAATAGCAAATACATCATGTAGGAGATAAATTTAAAGCCTTTTTCCTCATAGCTAAATTATAAATTGTGGTAGTGATGTAAGTTGTCTAATCATGTAATTTTACAATAATTTGATCATTGCCATAATCACTTTTTTTAAGCGATAACTCTACTAACTGTCTGATTGCCCCATTAAATGATCACATAGTCTGTATTTAATCCATAAGTAAAATGAAATATAGTCATTAAATCATAATTCAGATTTAACATTTCATATGAAATCCAAATATCTAAAGTGCTCTAGTTTATTTATAACTGACCATTAATGTAAGTTTTGCAATCAAGCATTCCAAGATTCTTTTAAATATGTTGCACTTATGCTATGACTATTTTAACCAATATTTACTAGTTGTTATAAATTTTACTTAAATAATATTAAGTTTTTAATTAAAAAAATATCTACCAATTAAAAACATCAAATAGTTTGGTAAAAAAAATTTATCCTTTAGAAAATGTTTGTAAATTGGGTAATTATTGATCAAAATAAATTGATGAAATTTTTTAAAATATTCTAAAGAAATATTTGAAGTAATGACATTAAAGCAATTAGCAGCAAGTGCTCATCATTACCTTTACACGTGTTCTTCAACAACTCGATATTCTTCTTTAAAAACAACAAAGATCTCATTTCCTTTTTTCTGTTTTATTTAATTAAAACACTTTTGCATTGTTGAACATTTCTTAGGTGTTGGAATTTCTTTGCAGAAACTTTAATCATCACTTTCCTTTGCTTTTCTGGTAAATCTTCAATATAAGGCCATTATGCCCCTTTTTTCCATTTAATTTTTCTGATAGTTTAGCATACCCATTTTTTGGTAAAAGATTTATATATATTATTTTTTATGTCTTGTTTTTTTTGGAAGTGCACATAGGTTTGATTTTAGGCCAAATAATTTAAGAAATTGTTTAAGTGTACTATAAAATTTTTGTTGACCTTCTTATTTCACAATTTCATTAAAACTTTATTATTAAATAGAAATTAACATATATTAAATAAAAATTAAAATTTTTATAAAATTAATTTTAGTTATTTTTTTAATCTTGTTATAAATATTTTAAACTTTTTAAAAATATTTTTGTGAGAAACAAATAATTTGTTTCTTAATAATTCACTCACTCTCTTATTGAAACACTCTCTTCATGATGCGAGGAGCTCATTTGCTTAGGATTAATCTACAAAACTCAAATGTACTACTAAGATTAAATTAAAAGGAAGGAAATTAATGAAGCATAAGAAAACAAGTTGATATTTGAAATGAAGAGTTAATACCACAAATGACATGTGACCAAGCTTAAACAATAAACAATGAAAAAGAACAAATTTGAGTAAAAGTTTCTTTTTCAATAAATTTTAAATTAATCATTCATAAGAATTAATTGCATTATTTTAAGAATTTTTTATTTTTTAATTATTAAAAGTACTTTTTGACTCAATTTTCAAAGGAACATCACAAACAAACATCAAAGCAATACTGACGTGATATAATTCTTCAAGTTTTCTGTGAGCAAGATCACACTTCCAAGAAGATTTTAGGGACATTCTCTTGTAAGTATGCTCCTCTCCCTTATTGGGTATATCTTATGTGCATTAGGCTTGTAGCCCTTCTTTTATAGTGAATATTAGAAAGTTTTTGATCCTCCCAATCATGATAATGCTAATGACTTTCTGGAAGTGCAAAGAAAAGGTCATGTTTGATGAGGATGTTGTCTCTAAAAGGGTTACTCCCTTCAAACTCACTTCAATAGATATCAATTTCAAGAGTATGACCAAATATGCATTTTCAAAGAGTAAGAAATAAAAATAATTGGCATCTTTTGATCTATCGTGAAGTTGTAAGCATGTGCTTCTAAGATTTTCACTAGAATTGGAAATTATTTGATGTTGGATGTACAACATTCAAAAAAATTGTAGTCTTTTAAATGAAGGTCCTTGAACCTTTCTGACTTTTTAGGTCAGTACTAAACCTTTGTAAGCTCTACTGTGGATCTCAATGAAGCATCATCCAATCAACCTGGTCAAGAAGCATGCCCCACTCTCAATCATTTTAACTATTAGCAAGACATTAAAAGTATTCCTATGACAATACTAATCTTAACATGGCTGCATGGTGTTCTAATCTATGTTTTGGTCAATATTAATAAAAATATTCCTTTAGATATTAGAATCTCTAGAAAGATTTGGTGCAACCATGGGTTATTCAAAAAAATTAAGTAACAAAAATTTTCCCAAATATTATTGAAGTAACTATAGACAAGGATTCTCAACTATTCAATACAAGCAAGAAAAAGGTTCTAAACTCTTCTTTGTTGAAATGGAAAAGATGAGACACTTCCAATTAGTGAAGTAATAAGTAATGTGAAACTTCAAGCTTTGGTAGCCATCAATGTCTAAAATAGTATTAGTACCCCCTACATCACAAAAACATCAACACATAATAAAAAACCGTAATTATACTTTTTATCTTCTATTCAATAATACTATGATCAATTTCAATTAGCAATCATAAAGTAAGGATAAATAATATCAATCTAATTTGAACACATGAAGGACATGTAGCTTAAACAATAAGTAGATATTCAATCTCTAAAATGCTTGAATAAAGATATTTAGGAAAAAGCAAAGACTCTCAAGCTTTTTGGGATATACTTCACTTGCTTCATTGTGGCTAATATGATATGTCAATAAGAAAAAACACTAAATGGAATGTCAAAAAGTTATTTTTTTAAAAAATCACTAAAAGAAGCATTCAAGAATCTTAAAATGTAGACATTATTGATCGTAATTCATAATGTCTTACTTTCAACATTCAGGTTGTAGTTAGTTCTACAGTAGCTTCAGGCCATAATAACATGTGTAGATTACACAAAATTAAGTTAATTACAATAATGGATGCTTTGCAAGAATAGATAAATGAACATCCTTTGCAAGATACTAAATTTTCACTATTATGAAGCAACATTTCTAACAAAGTATAGGTGTATTAGTTGCAGTGCTTATAATGTTAAAATTTGAAAATTAAGAATATTTTCTTGACATGGTGATAGGCAAATGATGTACTACCTATTTATGTATGCCAACAACTTGTTTATTAATAGAGAAGATCTTTAGAGGGATTTACGGTTGTTCATGGACTCCACTTTGTCTACCCTAAATAGAAAGGACAATCAAATATCTTTGCTACGGTTGAAAAATATAAAGGTCATTTTTGTGGACAGAACCCTAATGAATCATGATTTTCTCAAAGCCTTCCTCAAAAAGTGGCTCAACATATGAACAAGTTCTAATATACCAATCCTTATTATTGATCATTTCTCTACTAGCAATTAAAACCAATCCTAGACAACTTACATTCCAAAGGACTTGGATTAAAAGCATAAAATTCTCTCTAGTTGTTCTCAGAATTAGAGTCTTCCAATTTATAGTTCAGGAATGTAGTGACTATTTTATATGCTAAAGAGAGCTAAAGCCCACCTTAAAGAAGGTAATAAAATTTAAATTTGGTAATACATATTTGAAGATTGAAGAAGAAGAAGACCAGGTTCTAGAGAGGGCAAATAACTTCAAAGAGTTATAGATGAGTTATCATGATTAGAACTAACTAAACTTAAGATGATCGAACCATGTTTGCTAAAATGGAGGAAATGTATGGAGAAGACATTTAAGAATACTATGGGATACCTTTTTCGAATTCCATTGGACATTTTAAAATTACAAAAGCCAGAACAGATTAAAAAATAAATGCTTAGAATTTATTTAAAAAAACACTTCTTCAAAAGGTACAAAATTAACAATTGTAAATAGTTCCTAAATGAGCACATGCATTTCGAGCAGTAGTAATGGAGAAAAGTGAGGTAATAAGCAACAGACAATGTGACATGGATGGATCAGCACATCACTTTGGGTTCCAAATTTTGTGAGTAGCATCGAAAAAAGGCATTGACACTTTGGGTTTGCTTTTGGTTTAATGTGGATTTAAGAGTGTTAGCACAAGTTGACAAGTCAGTGGTAATGGTGACGATAAAAATTGTTGGTAGAGGTGGATGTTTGCAAAAAAGCCCAAAACAAAATTTTAATCCCTTTTTAAATCAATTTTCTAACAACTTTTCTGTTGATGGACTTATGAGATGGTTGAAGAGAATGTCTACAAATAATGTAGGATGAAAATCTCCAAAAATTATAAGTGTAGATAAATTAATGAGCTAATAAAAATAAACAAAAATATGCAATAAAGAAGGGTCTACCATAATTCATCCACACAACGATAATAATAACGGAGATTAATGAGAAGTATATTTACAAAACCTCAAAGGGCTCCAAGTCTGAATAGAAGTAGTACAACTCCAAGTTTAATCTTTATGTAATGTACTGGATGCGATTGCAACAAATGTATAAGAATTAAAAGATAGGTGTTATGTATTTTAAGGATGGTGATAATAACAAAATGCAAACCACATAATGTTCAATAATAGGCAAATGAAGGGTAATATAAAAAGAATTAATGATCCATGCGAAAGTTCAGTCTTAAAGAAGTCTTTAGTTGCCAATTACGTTGTAGATTACTTGACGTCTCACTATTCCCTACTAAGAAAAATGAGATGCTTTTATTTATAATACTTAGAATCAATAAAATGAAATTTTATGCTAATTTAGCAAGTTAATAAGGAGAAAATAAGCAAATATTTTTTTCGATGGAGTCTTTATGTTCTTGTAGATTGTATGATCTTAATGTTTTATTTTGCAAGCATCGCTGGTCCATATTTCAAGATGACATTTATGATGCTATCACAAAAAGAATGTAGTATTGGTAATTTAATTTTCCTTTTGAAGACTAATTGCAATATATCTTTTGAACACTTTATGACATTTGGATTTATAGTTTCTGAGAAATATACCAAGTTGTTGGTAGTTAGCCTATAGAGTTTCCCACCCACCATCATCATAGTGGAGCAATCAGCTTTTGCTGAGGAAGGGGAAATCACTAAAACTCTCTTACCTGCATATGAATTCATACTATCATAAGAGAAACTTCATGATTTAAATGAGAAGATCAAACCTAATAGCTTCATTATCAAGCTAGTTTTAAAGAATGTGTTCAATAATATATTGTGAGCAGAACATGTATTTGACAAGTTTAACTTCAATAGTTAATTTATTAATCTAGCCAAGAGTCTCTACAATATAAGCTAGTGGTTTGTCATTATTAATGAGAAAGGAAATGGTTCCATCTAACTCTCAGATTTACTAAAGCATGGTGACCCTCTATTACCATTTCTTCTCCACATTATTGCTAAGGAATTAAGAAGAGGTTTAAACAATCAACATATAAAAGGAAGCACTAGGTTGCTCCAAGTAGTTGTCAACCAAAGTCCTATTTGTGCTTTGTAGATTGCCTTTTACTCTTCTTAAGAGGTGATGAACACTTAATCAAAAATATCAAGTTATTCTTCTCTAATCTCAAAGGCACATCATGTTTGTAGATTAATGTATAAAGGATCTTCTTTATTAGATGAACAAACAAAAAACATTAGCATGAGAACATTTACAAGGAGCTCTTACTTCAATAACGATATGACCTTGCAATTGCTTAAATCAAAAGAAAATTATTCAAAGGTAGAAAATAAGTCGTCCACTTCGAACAATAGATTAACAAAACATGCAAAAGAGCACTTCGAACACTAGACTAGTCATGTCCTCTAGTAAATAGCACTTTATAAATCAAATTATATCTTTTCTCTCAATATTATTATAAAATTTTTAGAAAGTGTGATAATGGTTTTCTTCTGTGTAATAGTGATTTGGTGAGCAAGTACCATTTGGCTAGTCAGAACAAAGTTAGCTTCCCCTATGAAAAATATGGACTTGGTTAAACAATAAAAGGATGTTATGGGTGTATATAATGTAAAGCTTTTTTGAAAGGTCTACAACTCAAACATTATCCATTTTACATACTTGTAAGTTCCTTTATAGAATATGTTGTGGAGCAAGCATAATGACCTGGAATCGAATATAAAGAATCATCTCACTATTGGAACAAAATAGATAAGGATGGAAACATTTATTGCTCCCTCACTAAGGATGGTAAAATCACTATCAATTCAAGCTGGAATAAGGCTAGAGTTAATTAATTGCCTTATTCATAGTCACAAAAAATGAGGAATAATTAACAATCATAAAAAATTTCTTTATTAATGTGGAGGCTCCTAAATAACTAATGACTTTTTGATAACAACTTGAGGATGTTGAATTTAAATTTATACACAAATGTGCTTTTTTGTGCATATAGGGACTCTCAAATAAATCTTATGGAACCCCATTGCAATGAATATTGGCATTAAACATACCCAGCATCATGATTCACAAAATGGTTCTACAAGGCTAGAAACGTAGTCACACAAACTCAATACTATTGAGAATTTATTGTTCTACCATCTCTCATACGCTCTGATATCTACAACATAAAAATTCAAAAAAAAATTAATGAGCAAATATTCCATGTGATTTTCCTGGTAGAGTTAAACATAATACATATGAATTTTAAAATGTTACTAAATTATGTAAAGAAGTTCAATAGATCCTCAAATGGTAAAATATACATTGCATCCTTAATTTTTTCAGGATTAATTGAATAAAAAAAAGTGGATCAATAGACTCCTCTAATAGTTGATTTTGAAAAATTAAATACTAGTGGACTGACTAAAAAATAACTAAGGCCTTATAGGTTGTGCTTGTGTGATTGGAGACAACTTCATAGACCATTAAACCACTCTCAATTTACATAGAATCTTAAAAATATATGTCTAAGCCATTTATGTGATAATCTTGGGTTATAAAAACATCATTATAGAATTAAACAATTAGTCATTCCCTACTAAGATTCAAAATAAGATTGGAATCCTCAACTGAAACTTAATCCAACGAAATAGAGTGAATCAATTTCTTTGCAAAGTAGTTAAATTATAACGCATATTCAAGGAAGGAAATGTATTAACAAATTAGTAAGCTAAAATTGCTAGTAACTATATTCATTTGAGGTTCTAAATTTATAACAAATTCCAAAAGTATGCAAACCTGAATTAAGCTTGACGAAAAGAAGTTTTCAAATATTATATATAGTGATCATAAGAAAAATCATCCAACTAATGCCTCCACAATCAAATGTATGGAATGCATTCACACGATCGTTATGCCTGACTTCAATTTGTTGTTATGGAAATTCCTAAGCATTTGTTGCTAAACAATATGAACTAAAATCTTGGAAAACCACTAGATTTTATCATATATGTTTCATTTTAGGTTAAGAAATAAATTTTCACAAACTTCTTTGGTGTCATAACTAATGTCAAATTAATCATATTTTAGTAAAAAAAATGGATTCACATTGAAATTTTTTGCTATTTTGGGATACTTTTTTACTACTAAGAAGCTATTGTAGCAATGTAGGAGTCAGTCTCTATGTTATGCCCATGCTATGAAGAATAAGTGAGGTAATTAGACAACTTTTACACTAAAAAATATATTTTTCCATCTCAAATGATCTAAAACACATGCAATAGTTTACAATATAGGAAGGGTCATTGCTGTCCTTCATCTAGCCAAGATGGGTTAAACATATATTATGAAATATTTTATAGCCTATGTAGGCTGTGGTTGCTCCAAAAGTTCTTAATAGGAAAACACTAACATTGCAAAAAATATAAGGGATAGTTTTGATCATCAAAGTAGATAAGAGTATAAATTTCATGTGTAGCTTTTTATTCTTATCTTATTGTATTTGATAGAAGCACCATAATGACTAATTTGTTGATTTTGGTTTCATTGGTTTTGATGTACATCTAGTCTAACAAATTCTTAAGATATAAAAATGCATCCAATAGTTAAGTATTGTGGTAATTTGGTACTCATCGAAGCAAAAGATTGAAAAGGGATTGTGAATATTTATAGCACCATAAATTATGATTAATGGTTTCTTAATGAGGGTAACCAAGGGAACATGATATCAATGTTTATTCCATTCAATTTAGTAAGCATTAAGTTGGCATAATAGATAATAAATTTCACTAGATCAACATCCTTATCTTGCACAGAACCACAACTTATATTCTTATTTTAATAGGATTTCTTTATTCTAATTTATATTCAAAAAACTTTAATGTAGATATGAGATAATTGATTTTTATTATCCATGTAATGTCAAACTAGTGAGTGTCATTTAATCTTCTTAAATCTATTAGTTTTGCTAATCTTTTATTTTCCTAAGGATGTAAAAATGAAACCAGAAATATTATGCCAATTCCTATCCATTTCAACTTAAGGTTCTACCACTATTTTCTCACCTCAAAGCGACAAATTACTTAACACTTCAAATTCATGCAATGCATGCTAAATGATTTAGATTATCCAAGAATTTTACTATATATGGCTATAAATGTTATTTCACCTTCCAATTGTCACCTTAAAATTGTGAACGTTTTTGCTAATGATTATTTTCCTTTACTTTTGTCTATTTGTCACTAACAAACTTATTCTCACCACAAAAAGACAAACAAGCTATGTAAACAAAGGCCTAGCACTTTACCAAAACTAGTGCATGATTGAAACTACTACAATTCACTCTACAACAATAATTGCTATTTGAGTCTATGACCTGAATTCAATCAATAACTACTTGATCAAAAACAAAGACAATCTACTAACAAACAAACATATATTTTGTAAGAGCTCAAAGAAAAATAAACTACTACTCCATTTTTCCATGCAAGCACAACAAGCTTTGTTTTATGCTTTACAAGACTAAAAATAGACTATCAAAATGGTGCAAAAAAGTACCCAATACAATTTGATAAAGAAACAAAACTAGAATAGTTTCTTCAACTTATTTTTGAGTTAAGTTGGTGATTTTCGTTCAAAAGTTCTATATGCTACCTTTTGATAAGTTTTTTTAGTGATATTTTTATCCATCAACTATGTAATATTAATTTAGACATTTGGCAAGATCGTAAAATCAATACTAAGCTTGATGCAGATTTACTTAAACCACAAGACCACAAGATAGATAAGATTTCCCTTTGTGGTTTGCATTGAAGTCAAACAACTTATCATATGATTATAACTGAGTTTAACTATTGAATTTTATTTAGTTTTTCTTAGTTTACTAAATTTTATATTTTGATAAATGTTTTAGATGTTCACGTAAGTTCCCTATGATATTTTCACCCTTACAAACACATTGTATGATTTATCCATGTTTTCAATAAGAATAGTATTTTTTATTTTTCAGTTGATTTTAGGTATAGTTATATGATCTATTTAAAGCCGTATTATGGAGTATGAAGAAAAGTTATTTTATATTAGAATTAAACTTTTAGAAATAACTTTTTCTCTATCTACATGAGTGCACATGCAACCTTGGTATTTTTGGAGATGATTTGATAACTAATTTATGATTGGAATTAATCTCCATCATTTTTGTTAAGTTTTTATCATCTCCTTCCTTCTTAAGTCCTACTATAGAAATTTCTCCTACCCATCCTAAATGAGTAATTTTTGGTCATTACAACCATTTGTCATGTCGTTATTCCTTTAAGCACTAAGCATCATAAAACTTTGCGCATTACATTACTCTCAAGTGAGCCACCCCCAAGTTATGCAATCAAGTTCAATGAAAATTGCCTTTAGGACCTTGTTGTCACTAAGAGTGTATAAGTGGTTGGCCTCAAATGCTACATTATTCATAACAACCTTCCAGTAAAAAGCAAAGGATTCAATAGCCCAAACCACATCTTTGTTCATCATTTTCAATATAACATACTTTAAATGTTCATGTTTAGGATTTCTTGTTAGAAGTGTTATCCCTTGACACATCATAAATTGGGTTCATCTCAAACCTAAAGGCATAAAAATCATTTTCAATCATAACTTTGATATTCTGTTACTAACCATTAAACTATATTTGGCACAATTCACATTTTATATTCATCTAATAAATTTATTATAGATTTTGGTATGGGCTATTATATTTTGTTTCTAACATTTATTAGGATATTTGAAAGAAAAGTTGTTGAGGTTGTCAACCAAAATGATGAATAAACCATTACACAAAGGAAGTTGGTAACCATCATATGTCTAATTGCAATACAAAGACAACATTCTTCTTTCAATCTTGCCAATTTTTATACATGTCTGATGGGCATAATCATATCATTGAAAAGGTATGTTTGCACCATTGTGAAAGGTGCCAATCATATTTGTCAGATGTACATATAAATTGAGTCCATTTAGTGCAAGAGATGAGATGCATTGCCTACACTCATAATCAAATATTGTTGCATTTATCTATACTTCTTAATAAATAAATTTTGACAATACAGCTACATAAGAAGATCAATAATATCAGTGACAACCAAGCACAAAAGGATGATAATATAACAAACATAGACCATGTTAGTCTATTATGCACAATTCTTTGATGATGTTTGATCTAGTCTGAGTATGCAAAGATAGTATGTTATGGAGATGGCCAATTTTTTCTCACATAGTATTATGATTTCAAGAGATGTTGAATCATTATAGTATGGTAGTTTGGTAATATTTACTTTGTTGTGCACATTTTTATCCATCAATTATTAAAGTTGTTCTAAGGAAATCATGCATTAAGATTTAAGGTGTTCACAACCCATAGTTATTCAACTTTTTTGATGTTATGATTTTCGATGTACATGAATAGTAACTCTCAAAAGTATAAGTCTTTATCATGTGAAAACAATATTTTTGTTGTATAAAATATGTAGAAACCTCAAAAAGCTAGTTCTACCCCTATATAAGATAGGTAACAAGTTCAACATTTTAAATGTCATGTATGGAAGCTATATTTTACTCATATTAATAACAATTTTACTTTTATTTATAATTGATTGTCCATTTCATATACAAGTTGAAATTTTTATTGTTGTTGATTTAGATGAGGATATGCCAACTTTATTGCTTACTTTCTATATGAAGCACAATTGTTTGTCTAACAAATGTTTTTCCTTACTTTTAACATACAATTTTCTAACTCCCATCATATATTTTGTGTACATTGGAATATAATAAATAAAAAATACAATCTATTAAAATGCATAAATTGCTAAATTGCAATTAGCAGCATAATTATAAACCTCTAATTATCACCATTATCTTGACTTCATGTATCATTTCATTTATTTCAATATGAAAAATTGCTAAATATGTTCTTCTAAATAGTTCCAAATAATTGTACTGCAACAACTCTACAATTGACATTCACATTCTCACTAGTGATGTTTAACTACATCTGCATCATCAGTAGAAGGAGCCACTTCACTACTTGCAGTATTGTTTCTTCAGTTGTTTCAAGTTGAATGATGATTCCTAAAATAACATTTCTAAAATCTTCTTATAACAAAGTTTTAATGAGGAGATAATAGTTGTTTATGATGTGGCAATTCTTTTTAATATTACTTATAACTTTTTCTTTTGTTTTATTTAATTTTGCAAAGTTATTAACACTACTAAGTTTCTAAATATTCTATGATGTTGAAGTGGGTAGCATGATTATGACCCTAATATTATTGATTTCATGTAACCTAACTTGCCTTATTTTGTAATCAATTTCATGATCTTCTTGATATTAAGCTGATTTATGTTTAAATTATTTTAAAAAGTAACCTATGTATAATTAGCATTTTATGATAAATAAAGGCATGATCAATTGAACCTTAATTTTGAAAATACGATCATTTTGAAGCAAGTTAAAATTTTAGGATCATTATGGTTTTCAAGATTGGTATAGGTTATTCAATATCATCAATGTCAACATTAAAATATTTAAAGGATATTTGGTGTTCCATAAAAGTAGTCTACAGTTTAGAATTGGCTATTTTGATCTCAAATAATCCCAAGTAACAGATTGCTTAATTATACATTATAAGTTAGTGACTATATCCAACAATTCATTTAGTCAGATCACTAGCATCCTTGCAACCAAATGTTTTATCCATTGCACACTACGCCATGTACTTAGAATTGGTATTTAATTAACAAGGAGTTAGAGCACAAAAGTTGTTTGTATGTATCTTCTAATTAATTTTTATAGGAAATGTTTCTTAATATTCTTGGATATCTTAATATTAAAGCTATTTTCAATGAATGGGAAAATAATTTTATTCAAAGAAATTTAATGATTCCTAAGATTTTACACAATGTACAATCACAAAAAACAATTCATTTCCTTTTCAATATATTATAAAACAACATTAGATAGTTTGTTTTCCTTTGCAATACATATCTTTATTTGTACTAAACTTTATTATTTTACTTAATTATTATGACACATTGCATTAAAAAATTACAAATTAAAAAACACTAGATCATGATGCATTATTAGATATTATCTTTAATCAATATTTTACGAAGAAAGATTTACAGATTCTTACTATTTAGTATATTAATTATTCAAAATTTATTAAAAAGAAGTTAATATCATTGTTAAAGTTAATAGTGTACTTGAATTTTAGAATTTTAAAAAAATTAATTATTTTTAAATTGTGTAATCTTTAATTCATTTTTATTGCTTTGATCAAGTTATTTTTATTTCTCACATCACCAAGCTTTCAATTCCATGTATTTATGAGGATTTTAATTTTTTTCTTTTATAATTTTATTCTATTTTTTTCTTAATTTAAAGATATTTTCACTAAATTTCATGTTTAGTAAATTTGCATTATGATTTTATAATTAGAAATTGCGTGCATATTTGCATTTTTATTACTTTTTTTATTCTCTCTATGGTTTCTGTAGTTATAAACTTTTTTGGCACATAAGTTATTTTTTATGAATATATATTTAGATGAAATACATATAATTATGTGAAAAATGATTTAAATATTTGAAAAATTTATCATTCTAAGTAATTTTATGTTTTATTATATTACGACCATTTTTTAATTTGTAGGCAACTTCATATTGCCAAATGATTTTATGTTCTTTGTCTATTTTCATTATTCTTTTCTAAAAACTGACATTTTTTATTACTAAAAATTTAATATTTATATATTACCTGAACATTATTTTCAAGCTTATTTTTCATACTAGAGATTTAGAGTTAAATATTTTAAATGAGAAATAATGTTCATGATTTCTCATTTTCATATCCTGTCATATCTTCCCATTTACGTTATATAGATGACATTTATGTTTTACACGTATTTCAAATAATTTGGATAGAAAAGTAAATGAAATACTTTAATATTTTAAATTTTATCAATAATTTGTAAAAAATAATTATTTTCATAATAAAATAAAAATTACATTTTAATGTAAACAAAAATATCACATAAAAAAATAATAAACGTTTTGAAAAATATATGTGTCATATATCCAAAAACAACTGGACATAATCTTCAAAACCAATGAACTATACATATGCGAACAAAAAAAATATTATACAAAAAAATAAATAAATAATACGAAAAGAATAAAATATAAAAAAATAAACAAAAAATATTGATGTTAGATTTAGAAGAAAGTATATGTTACAAAATAATTAAAATAAAAATGATGAGCAGATAAAGGAAAAATGATAATAAACATTAGAAAATGGAAATAAATACATAATGTTAAAAAAAATAAAAAACATGGTAATATAAGAAGTATTGAATTGCATAAACTATTTGAAAATTGAAAATTATTTAATGTTACGCTAATTAAAAGCACATCAGGATTAATATATATCTTTACAAATAGCATAAGAAAAAGCGTATCAGAGCTTAAAATATTATAAAAAGGCCGTTCCTTAGCTTTATCATGCGAACCAAAGGATAAATATATTTTGTTACAATTAGTCCTCACTAATTACTATAAATCCATAATATATCTGACAACTTAGTAATGTATGTTAGCTCAGCACCTTAAGATTTTAAATAAATTAGTTATAAACTTTATTTTTTTTGGTAAATTTATCCCGCTTATCATGGTGAAATTATTTTTAATTGGGACAGTTTTTAACATTTAAAAAATTTATATTATGGTGATGAATATCTCCATATCTTAAATTTATTTTTTCTATGCATTAAAGTTTAATAAATTTTTATTTGTTGCATCAAGGTCTATTTGTAAAACTTTTAAGGAAGAATTTTTTCATAAACAAATGTACAAATTGACATTTAAAATGTTTTATTTTATGTTTAGTATATGTTTTTATTTATGTTTTGTATTTTCTAACTTTTATGTCATTCTACCTTACACTAATTCGTCATATTTACGATTTTACCTTCTAACATTTTGTTATAGCAATTATTATCGTTTGATTTAATTATAATGTCCTATGTATATAATATACAAAGAATTAGCAATTTTAAAATTATTTTAATATGTATATTTTTATTTCAATTGAATGATAATTTTTTTAAAATATTAATATCATTCGCTTCTAGCATTATCTTACCATAGTTTTAGTTATTTTCAATTAACTAGATATCTTATCTATTTTCCAACAATTGGTAACTAAAATTGTAGTTTGCAATAAATTGAAGTCTGTATTATTTAAACTTATCGTGCACTTTTGTCTATAAATATATTTCAACAAGTGTGAATCAAAAGTATTATAACATCATTCTACCATTTGTATCTCTCAAATTGTTGTATAGTAATGTTTTATAGAAGAAGTTAATGGATTAATCTTAAAGATTTTTGAAGTTTGAGGTTCATGCTTAGATTCTTTATTAAATAAATTAGTCAACCATATATATCACATATTAAATCTTAACCATTTCTACATTTACTACATTTGGTCTGATGAGATATACTTGATATGATTTTCTATCTTAACGAAGAAATGACAAATGTCTTATTAATCTTTTTTATCAATTTGCACTCATATATTTATAATTTTTTAGTAAAAAATTTGTTGTTATATTGCCTTCATGATATTGTAAAAATATATTATCAAAATATTGTTGAAGATTAATGACATAAAAAATTATTTGTTCATGAATACATAATGTTGTAAGAAAATTGGGATAGGAATACTATTTTAGTGTATATTTATAACTATGAAAATCCTTAAACCTATATTATAAGTAAAATAATAATGAATGTAAATGTGATTCATCATTATTAGACTTAAATGGTAATGAGGAAATGCATTTATTATCCTTAGTTTCATGAAAAAATTAGGAATGATATGTAACTATAGAAATTATAGCTCTTTATGAATTTTATTTGATAAAGTGTGTTATACCTAATATTTTTTGTCATATAATTGCAATTTATTTAATTAAGATATAAGATTCCTTTCACATTTAAATTTGAAATTTAATATAACTAAACATTCATTATGGATAAATAAATTTTAATTATGAAAGTCTAAATTCTAAAAGTTAAAACATTGTGGAGTTGCAAGACTTGAGTTGTAACACATGAATCTTTATTGGGCTTAAAAACAAGCTCATAAGTTTATTTATATTATTAACTTTTTATCTCATCATTATTTCTATCATACTATGAACGCTTGATAATATATGGATAGGATTCTTAAATTTTAGGAGTTGGTGGTTAAAGATAGAAGGATTAAAAGAAAAAATTTTTGATACAATGCATTTAGGAATATCATAAGAAAAGATAAATATAAGAGAAAGAAGAGCCTGTTACCATATCTTACATAGATTCTAAAATTTAAGAAGCTTTTATTAAAAGACAAGAAAGGATATATAATTCTTAAATATAAGGAGCTTCGTATAGAAGACAAAAATAAGTGTAATTGAAAGAGGGATAATTTACAAAGAGTGAATTGTGGCTTACCTAACAAAAAACTAGTTTATCATAAAGTAAACTCTTTGTTTAGGGTGATGTGGCAAGGCCTTTATAAGCCCACTAAGATGAGCTTGTAATTTAAGAAAACTTAAGTATAAAAGGGAACATATACATGCCAACTTAGAGGACACCCAGTAAAAATGTGAGAAAAGATATGAGGAAGGAGTGTTGAAGCTTTCAAGCAAGAAATGATCTTAGAAAAGAGAAGTTATCTACATTATTTTTTGGGAGACAATAACTCTTGAGTTTTTATAATAAATTTAGCTAAGGTCTAAGCCAAGATAAAAGGGAATTCCTTTGTGAAATTTTCTATGGAACCTTTGAAATTCCTTTGTGAAATTGTCTATAGAGCCTTTGAAATTAATTGTCACAATAATTACTCATTGGTTTTCATGAAATGTGTTAAAGAAGGAGGTAATACCTTCTTGTCGAGACTAAGAGAGATTTATTTTAGTAAATGAATGTTTCATTTTTCATTATTTCTTATGTATTGTTTCTAGTTTGTCTATAAAACCAGCATATTACATTTTTTCTTATGAATGCAAAGAAAATTACATGATCACATATTACATGTTTGGCTTCAGATATAGATATATATATGGAATATGATATTAGAATAGTAATTTGTTGTTGCAAAGAACTTCTTAACATAGACATGTCCAGGTAAAATAAGTGAAAATCAGGCTAAATTTTATGCCTTCTTGGTTATCTATATTGGTTGCCTAGGTGTTTAAGCAATAATCATTGACTATCATGATAATGGTCAAAAAATGAAAAATCATGAAGAACAAAGTTTTATTAAATATAACCCTCATAATGTAGACATAATAGCATTATTTTCATACTATATGTCATTAAGAGTTAGGATCTTTTGTGTAATTTTTCTTCTTTCTAAGAAGAATTAATATTTAATAATATAGATTGAACTTAATATGTACTTCTTAATTATTACATGAATAAACATAGAGTTTTGTGCTATGATGCATAAAGAAATTTATAAAATGTAGATTTTACTATATATTTTCAATATAAAGTTACTGTTTGAAATGTATTTTCGATGTGAGACGCTACGATTGTGATTGAAAATACTCAAAGTTTAGTTGACAGAATGGCAATGTTTAAATGGGTACTTTATTGGTAAAATAATGGATAAAAAAAATATATGAAATTATGGTATAGGGTTTATGGATAACTCATAAACTGTAGCATAGTCTAATTATAACTATAACGTGCTTAGATATGAACATGTAGGTTAAGTGAAGCCTTAGAATCACGCTCAAATGCCTAGAAAAAATCAATAGAAAAGAAAGCTATGCAAAAGGTTATTATGGCAAGCTCACGAAATACCATTTGTTAACCAATATGCACTATACAGATTAAGCTTTAGTTAGCTATGCTCTTAATCAAAATCTTACCAGAACATGGAAGAGCTTGAAATAAGATATAAAGTTGTGTTAGGTTTGGCCAAGTAATATGAGAAAGATGTTGGTTAGACATTGGGTTGAATAGGTTATTTGGGTAACTCCACAAGTAATTATATTTACACTGTTAAGTTACATGATGACACTATTGATGGTGATTCAAGGAATGTGTCAAGGCTTAGAAGAGGCCTTAAGATTGTTACGATGATTATAAATTTCCTTGGGAATGTAAGGATCACAGTAATATTTGTGTGAATCGAGACTTAGTTGTACTAGTAATAAGTTAAATATATAACCTAAGCGTAAAAGTCAATCCATTATGAATGCTATGTTTAGCTTAGATTGGATGGTGTAAAATTAAATATAAGAAAAATGATATAAGAAAGTATAGAAAGTTAAATTAGGATTTAAAGAGTATCCCTAAGTCATTTAGATATAATAGACTCTAAACTATTGACACTCACTACAGAGATACACATGTTATGTGTGCCACTCCCTTCATTCTGTGTTAATTAAATGTTAATAGTTAAGTCTATAATAGGAGTGTCACATCATGGTATGAACCTCCATATTTTGTAAGAAACCATTATATGAATAGTCCAAGAAAGTAACAGTTGCACACTTTGTCCCATATGAAATCCCATAGTATGCCTTATTATATTAGGGACTACTTCTACTTCTTGAAGAATATTATAATCCTATATGGATGCCCATGTGATCATCATTACCATGTCAAGTGCTGGATTAAATTATTTGAAAGAAGTGATAAGGCTTGTCATGGGATTTATGTATAAGAAATTATTTTATATCAAGAAGTGGATGCTATGTATTAGGTTAGTCAGAGTAAAAAAATATATATTAAATTAGTTAGTAGAAAATGATTTTCTTTTGTTAGTTAGAAACTAATTCATCCATTCATAAGATTTATTCCATTTTTATATTCATAATTTATATTATTGTATAATAGTTTTATTGTATGGCTCAAAGATTACCTATTGAGCCACCTAGCTCTCCTCTTTATGGCAAGATTAAATTAAAATTTGAGTACGACTCAAGCTAGAGATTATCAGAGATAGTGAATTAGTTGAATAATTTATTTTACTTATTCTATCATCAATAATAAAAAATTTTACACTTATTTCTTACAAATTACATTTTATTTGATATAGGGGTTGTATTTGATTACCTAATCAGACTTTGTCCTTACTAATTATTTTTTTATAGAACTTTGGTAAATATTCATAATATTTCCTTAGATTAGATTAGAATTGAATGGTTCTATTGATTCTGTAGATACTTTACAATGTTTTAGTCTTGCAGATAATAAAAATTATTGCATTCATAACATGATATTATTTTTCTTACAAGTTAAAGTACAATAAGATAATATGATTCCTCATAATTTGGTTGCACTAATGGTTATTTTAAACAATATTTAGGTTTCATAGTGTAAGATAATTTGGGAATCAAGCTAAGGCAAAATTATATATATATATATATATATCTCTGTGTTTTCGTGTGTGTATGTGTATATGTGTGTGTGTGTGTGTGCGCGCATGTGTGTGTGTGTGTGTGTGTGAGTGAGTGCTTGTATGTATGTATGCATGTGCATGTAGAATTGAATCTCTTTTATTAATAAAAAATAGTTATATGATCGACAGAATATAAATAATGAAGTTTATTTTACTTTTAAAGCTATAATTTTGCTATAATATAAAATGATGAATGTTGTTATTTTGGTGGCCTTGTGGGCTATAAAAGTTATTTAGATGATAATAACTTAATTATGTGAGGTTTCATCATAATTATAAAGCTTGGATATGGTAAGTGATGAAGAGGACCATCAAAAAGATGTTAAGAAGTTCTATAAGCTTTATATTATGATGTTCACTCCAAACCATGGTTCTTTATTTGATAACAACAAACTAAAATATTCTTACTAAATTTGGTTGAGCAAATTTTTAAATTTTAGATAGCTAATATGTTTCTTCAAGGTAGATGATAGAGATCAATAGTAATGAATATCAAATTCTATGAAAATCATCTTAATTGTAGTGGTAGGCCACTAAGAGAAATATTTTGAATAAAGTTTTAGGTACTTTCAATTTTTTAGAATGTTAGCTTAATTTTAATCATCTATGCATGCTATAGAAAGAAAATTCAAATTTAAATTTATCAACTATTTTTTTAATTTTTATTGTCCTTAACTATAATATCATGTTCGTCTTAATAATCAATTTGTTTATCATTATCTCTTTTGTTTCAATAATAATTAATTAAATTTAGAAATTTAAAAAACTAATTCTAATAAAATTAACTAATTTAAACCTGTTTAAAAATTTTTAGGCAAAAAATATTAATGTCAAACATGTTTACTTCTCCTTAAACATAGATCGAAATATCTTGAATCAAGGCACAACTCACAGCATTCATAAATCAATTAATTATGTTTTTGGAAGTGAAATGACTAAGTCATTAACAAACTTGTCAACACTAACCCTAAAATAAAACACTTTTGCAGCAAACAATGTGTCTTATAAGGAGAAAAAAAATAAGAGCAAATATACTATTTGGGACTAAAATTTAAAGCTTTCTCCTCATAGCTAACTTCTAAATTTCTATAGTGATGTTAATTGTCTAATCGTGCAATTTTACAATGTAATCATCATTGCCAAATTGCCTTTTTCAAGTGATAATTCTACTAACTGGTTAAGTGATCCATTAGACGATATCATGGTCCACATTTAATTTTCAAGTAAGCCTAAATCTAGTCATTATATAAAAATTTAGAATTAGCCATTCATATGAAATCCAAACCACTAAACGACTCTAGTATATTCTTAACTAGCAATTTGTGCAATTTTCACATTCAAACATTCCAAGAATATTTTAATATTGTCACTCTTATCCAATGACTTTTTTAATCAATATTTACTAGTTGTTAGAAATTTTAATTAGATAATATTAAGCTTTTCAATAAAAAAACATCTATTTATTAAAAACATCAAATGGTTAGCGCATTAATACTTTTGGCCATTAAGAAAAATTTATAAATTAAGTAATTATTGATAATAATAAATTGATAAAATGTTTACAAAATTCTAAAGAAACATTTTGAGTAATGGCATTAAAGTCATTAATAGCTAGTGCTCATTGTTGCCTCTATACATTGTTTCCTTCTTCATCGATTCGATATTCCTTCTTAAAACAGCAAAGCTCACATTTTCTTTCTTTTTATTAAATTGAATTAAAAAATTGGTGTCTTCTTGAGTGTTCAGCAATTATAGGACTTGCTTGGTATAGATTTTAATCACTACTTTTCTTTCCTCTTCTTGCAAATCTTACTCCATTATAAGGCCTTTATACCTTGCTTTTTTTCCTATTTAATTGTTGTGAGAGTTTAGCATGCCAAATTTTCAACGAAAGATTTAAATATATTATTTTTTATGCCTTATTTTATCTAAGAGTGGATGTAGGTTTAAGTTTAGGCTAAATAACCTAAGCAATGCTTAAATACACTTTAAAATGTTTTATGACTTTATTTCACAACTTCCTTAAAACTTTATTATTTAAAAAAACTAACACATTTTAAATGAAAATCAAAATTTTAACAAAATAATTTTTAGATATTTTTTTAAAATTATTTTAAATTTTTGAAACCTTTTCTTCAAATATTTTTGTAAGAAACAAATATTTTTTTCCTAATAATTCACCTATTCTCTTATTGAGCTATTCTTGACATGATGAAAGGAGCTCATTTGCTTAAGACAATAGTACAAAACTCAAATGAACTACAACGAGTAAATTAAAAGGAAGGAACTTAATGAAGCATAAGCAAATTAAGTTGATGTTTGAAATGAAGAGTTAATAACATGGAGGATATTTAGCAAGCTTAAACAACAAATAAAGAAACAAAACAATTTTAAGCAAAAGTTTTCATTTAATAAAGTTTGAAATTAATCATTCATAGTGATTTATTGCATTATTTTAGGCATTCTTTATTTTTATAATCATAAAATGGTACATTTTGGCACAAGGTTTAGAAAAACTTCACAAACAAACATCGAATTAACAATGAGGTGATAGCATTTTTGAAGTTTGTGTTAACAACATGACACTTCCAACATGATTTGAGGAACATTTTCTTGTTGGTATGCTACTCTCCCATATTGGATATGTCTCATGTGTGCATTAGCCTCAGGGTTTACTATGAATTTGGGAAAGTTTTTTATCCTCACTAATCATGATGTGCTAATGTCTTTTTTAAAGTGTGAACAAGAGGTCCTATTTGATTAGATGATGTCTCTAAAAGGGTTGCTCACTTCAAACTCACTCTAATAGGTAATGTTTTTAGTTGGATGACCCAAAATGGAATTTGAAAGAATAAGAATTCAAAACAATTGGCATCTTTGAATCTATGACGAAAAGGTAAGCACATGCTGCTAAGATTTTTATTAAAATTGGGAAACATTTGATATTGGATGTACAATATTTGGATAATTGTAGTCTTTGAAATAAGGGTCCTCAATTGGTTCCGACTTTTTGGCTCCATACTAAACCTCAGTAAGGTCCAATATCAATCTCATTAGGGCACCTTCCAATCAACTTGGCCAACAAGTAAGCCATATTCTCAGTCATGTTAGTAGTTAGCAAATCATAAAAGTATTTCTATAAAAATAAACTTAACAAGGCTTCATGTGTCTCTAGCTTCATTTTGGTTAATCTTGCCAAAACTCTTCCTTTATAAATTAGAAACTTTAGAAAGATATGGTGAAACAATGGATTATCGAAAAAATTTAAATAATAAAAATTTTACGAAATACTACTTAAACAACTATAAGCAAGGATTCCTAATTGTCCAATGCAAGCATGCAAAAAGTTCTAAACCCTCACATGTACAAAATTGAGAAAATGAGAAACTTCTAATTAGTGAAGTAATAAGCAATATGAAACTTCAAACTTAGGTAGCAATCAAGGTGGAAAACAATATCAACAACCCACTACATTACACAAGATCAACAAAATTAAAAAAACATAATTGTACATGAATCATCTGTTGAATGACTACATGATCAATTTCAATTAGCAATCGTAATGTAAGATTTAAAATATCAACCTAATTTTCAAGTTAGGAAGGACATGTAGCTTAAACATCAAGTAGACATTCAATCTCTCAAAAACTCGAATAAGGATCACTAGAAAAAAGCAAAGACTCCCAAGCTCTCTAAGATAGACACGAGTGGTTTCACAGTGGTTAATAGTGACAAATGAATAAGAAAAGCCACTTACGGAATGTTTAAAAAATAATTTATCAAAAATGATAAGAAGAAGCTTTTTAGAATCTCTAAATCTAAGCACTATTGATTGTAATTATTATTACCTTTCTTTTCAACATAAAGGTTGTTGTTAGATCTATAGTAGTTTGATGCTTAATAACATGTTCAAATTACAAAAAATTAAGTTATTTGTGATAGCTTTTCAAGTTGTAGACAAAATGACATTCTTTGCAGAAGGCTATATTTTCACTATTGCGAAGTAATATTTCTAACAAAGTATAGCTATTTTATTTATAGTACTTACAATGTTAAAAAAATGAAAATTAAGAATATTTTCTTCACATGGTCATAAGTAAATGATGTGTTACAATTTTTTTATGCCAAGAACTCCCTTACTAATTGGAGGGTCTTTGGAGAGATTTAAGATTGATGGGGCAGGCCAATTGTGTTCCCCGAATGGAAAGGACACTCAAATATCTTTGCTAAGGTTTAAGAATATAATGGTTACTCCTGTGCATAGAATCTTATTAAATCATGATTTGTTGAAAGCTTTCCTAACATTGAGGCTAAACATATGAACATGTTCAGATTGTACCAATCCCTATTACTAATCATTTCTTCATTGGCAATTTCATCTATACAACTTAGATTCCAAAGCACTTGGATGTAAAGCATAGAATTCTCTCCAATGGTTGCTTGGCATTGGAGTCTTCCAATTCCTAGGTTAGGAAGGAGGGCCCTAGCTTAATGCCCACCTTAAAGATTTGAATGAAACTTAATTTGTTCACATATTTTTGAAAATTGAAGAAGAAGAATAACATGTTATAGAGAAAGTAAACAACTTCAAAGAGTTATAGATGAATCATCAAGGTTAGTACTAACAAATGTTAGGAAGAATTAAACATGGTTGTTAAAATAGAGGTGATGTATGGATTAGGGATTAGGGATTAGGGAATACTAAGGGATACCTTTTTGAAATTTTAAGGAATAATTTAGAATTATGAAAAACCACAAAAAATTACAAACTAAATACCTAAAATTCCTAAACAAAACTAAAACAATTGTGTTAAAGTGCTACATAATTACATACTGTAATTTTTTCTCAAACTGGCACATGCATTTCGACCAGTAGTAATGGAAAAAGGTGAGGTAATAGGCAATACTGCCCAATGCCACAAGGGTCAATCAAGGCATCACTTTGGGTTCCAATTTCATGAAGTGCATCGGTAGAGACGCATGGACACTCCTAGTCTACTATAGGGTGCAATGCAGATCAAATGAGTTTTCATGAGTTGACGAGTCAGCACTATTAGTGGTCGTAACGATGGCTATCAAAGGCGGATGACAACCAAAAGACCCCAAAACTTAATTCAAAGCCCTTTTTAAATCAATTTTTAAGTAAATTTTATATTGACAAACTCATGAGTTGGTTAAAGGGAAGGACCACACTAAATATATAGATGAAAAATCTCTAAAAACTTTTTAATTATTTATTAAATAACTTAAACAAAACAATAAATACAAATAAATTGATACACTAATGAAAATAAATAGAAATATACAATAAATGAGAGTTCATTACAATTGATCCCTATAACGACAATGATAATGAATAATAATGAGATGTATAGTGGCCAATCCTTCTAGGGCTCCAAGTTCAAATAGAACTAACAAATCTTCAAGTTGAAATTTTATGTGATCTATGAGTTGCTACTACATTAGATGTTTAAGTGCTAAAAGATAGGTAAGTTGTAGCTTACGAATGGTGATAAAAACACAAATAATGTCTTACACATAATGTTCAATAATAAGCAAATGAAGGTTAATATATTAAGACTTAAAGTTCTATATGGGAGTTGGGTCATAGAGAAGGATTTAATTGCCCAAAATGTTGTGAATTGCTAAACATCTCTATATTATTTACTAAAAAATTGAGAAGTGCTTTGCTTTATGTTGCTTAGACTGACTAAAAGTAATATGATGCTAATTTAGCTAGTTAATAATGAGAGAATACATCAAATTATTTTTTTGATGGATTCTTCATGTTCTTAAAGATTACATGGCTTTCATGTTTTTTGCAAGCGTTTTTTGTCCATATTATAGGATGACATTTATGATGCTATCAATGATTTTCTTATTGGTAGCCAATCACCTAAAGAATGTAGTAATGTAAATTTAATTTTCCATTTGAAGATTAATTGTAATACATCTTTCTATGACTTTACTACAATTGGATGTATAATTTCTTAAAAATGTACTAAGTTATTGGTAGTTAGCTTATAGTGTTTCCTACACACCATCATCTTAATGGAGCAATCAGCTTTAATAAGGAAGGGCAAATTGCTAAAAATATGTTACCCACACAAGAAAATACTTTCATAAGAGCAAACTAACGATTTAGATGAGAATATCAAAGCTAATAGCTCTATCATCAAGCTAGACTTTAAGAATGTGTTCAATAGTATATCATCGAGAAAAAAGTAATATGGAAGTTTAACTTCAATGGTTCATTTGTTAATCCAATCATGAGTATCTATATTATAAGCTGGTTGATAGTCATCATTAAGAAAAAAAGGAAATGGTTCCATCTAACTCTCCTACTAGCTAAAGCAATCTAACCCTCTATCCTTATTTCTTCTCCATATTGTAGCTAAAGAACTAAGAAGAGGTTAAAATAATCTACATATATAAGGTTAAGTGAAGCACTAGGACACTTCAAGTGGTTGTCAACCAAAGTCCCATTTGTGCTTTGAAGATTACCATATTATCTTCTCAAGAGGTGACAAATGCTCAATCAAGAATACCCAGTTATTCCTCTCTGATATGTACGACATATCAAGTTTGTAGATTAATATACGAAAGATCTTCTTCATTAGATGTACAAACATAAAACACAACTAGGAGAACATCAACAAGAAGATCCTCCTTTATAAAAGATACTACCTTCCAATCCCTTAACTCAAAATCACATTATTCAAAGGTAGGAAATAAGAGGTCCACTTCAAACTCTAGATTTACCAAACAAGAAAAAGAAAATTACTATCAATGAAAAGTAGTACTTGTTAGTCATGTCCTCTAACTAATAATAGTTTAAAATTTATTAACATATTATGTTCTCAATAATATTATTTACTTTTTAGAAAGTTTAATAAATGATTTCCTTTGAGGTGATAATGATTTTGTGAGCAAGCATAATGTATCTAGCTAGAACAAGATTACCTTCCCCTATGAAATGTATGGATTACTAGTTAAGAAAATGAAGGATTTTAATGATGCATATAATGTAAAGCTTTTTTTGGAGGTCTGCACCTAAAAAATTATCTATTTTCGATACATGGGATGTAATTTCCTTAATAAAAATTCTTCTGAAGCATGCTCAATTACTTGGAATCAAATAAAGTGAATCATTCTCACTATTTTGTACTTTACAATACTTGGAACAATAAAAATAAGGATGGCAAAAATTGCTAGACTCTCACCAAGGATGGTAAATTCACTATCAATTTAGGATAGGATAAGCTTAGAGGTGATTAATTGCTTAACTCATAAGTCATAAAAAGTAATGTAGAATTATTATAAACCTTCCAAAATTTTCTCTACTAATGTGAGGACTCCAAAATAACTAAATACATTTTGATAACAACTTATGGAAGTTGAATTTCAAATTATAGAAAAAGCCCTGTTTTGTTTATGTAGGGACTCAAATGAATCTTATGGAACCCATTTGCAATGAATCTTGGCATTAAATAAGCCCAACATCATGATTCATGAAATGCTTCAACAATGGTGGAAGTTTTGTCACACTGAGGGATTTAGTGTTCTACCATCTCTTATATGCTAAAATATTTAAAACATATAAATTCAAAAAAATTCAATTAGCAAGAAAATATACCTTATTGCCTTGTAGGGTTCAACATAACACTTATGTAACTTTCAAATATTGCCTAACTATGTCAAAGGGTTGAATAGATCCACTAATGATAAAATATGCATTGCTTCCTTTATTTTTTGAGATGAATTGAATAATAAAAAAGTGGTTTAATTAACTCCTATACTAGTGTATTTAATCAAATTTAATTCTAATGCCATGACTAGAACGAGCCAAAGCCTTATAGGTTGTGTTTGTGTGATTGTGGACTACTTGATAAAGTTATTAAACCACATTCAATTTACAAAGTACCTGAAAAAATATATAAGTTGAAGCCATTGAAAAACTATTTGGTTTAAACTTATGTGACAATTTGCATTTACATAGACATCATTATAGAATGAAACAATTAATCAATCCCTATAATGTTTCTTAAAAGGATTGGAATCCCTTGTTGTATCTTAATTCTATTAAATAGAATGAACAAATTTCATTGCTATGTAGTTTAAATCTAACACATATTTAGGGAAGGAAGTGTAGTAACAAACTAGTAGGCTTAAATAGCTAATTAAGCTTTAATTAAGCTTAATGAGGAGAGATGTTGATATGGTGATCATATGAAAAGTCATCCAACTAACTCCCCTATAATCAAAATTATGAACTACTTTCAAATGATTATTAAGGTTGACTTTGATTTGTTCTAATGGAAATCACTAAGCATTTGGCGCTAAAAAGAATGAACTAAAATCTTGGAAAACCAATAAATGTTATCATATAACTTTTAATTTAGCTTAAGAAATCAATTTTGATAAACTACTTAGGGTTCACATAACTCATGTCAACTTAATTATATTCTTGAAAAAATGAGTGAACCTATTTTATGTGGCTCGTTCCATAAGAGGGAAACAAATGTTGATAGAATTTTTTAATTTTAACAAATGATAACAATTCTTCATATATCAATGGTCATGTTTTTTTTTATAAAAAATAAACAGACCCGACTCATTCCAATATATTCCAGTCAAACTTGAACTTGATTTTAGCAAAAATGCAAAAGAAAGGTTGATACAGTTATGACTTCCTTTGCGAAAGTAAATTGAGTTCATATCGTATTACTATTACAAGGAAAATTTTTTTGTGTTTCAATATAATAGAACATTTCTGAATTAAGATGCTACCTCACAAATTAAGTTTTTTTAGGAATAATATATGCAAAGAATTACAAAAAAGCCATTTATTTCTCAACAATTTCTCTATTATTTGATCGAATAGCTAAAGTAATTGTTCATCAATTTCAGTTACATGAGATGTTTCTACATTGTCATCATCTAGTACTCCTTGATTCATTGGCTAGCACATCCTCCTAATCAAACATAGGTAAAGACTAGTTCAATGGCAATAGTTAACCATGATGGACTTAACTAGACAATACATCAGACTTACAATTTATTTGGAATCATTAGATATTTTGTTTGGATTCTTTGAGCCTTTGTCATCATTTTCATTTATACTAATATGGTCATCAATGACTAAACAAATAGATGACACTTATAAACTATTTCAACATCTATGGTTATAGATTTCATCATTGTATTGAGTTATATCTTACTTCATAGCAATTTAATCACTAGCTAAGTAGCTACCTAACACAAACCTTTTAGATTGGACCAAAACATTTTACTAATACTTCATTACTCAGTTTGGATTACTCCAAAGCTAAACAATTTCTTAGCATGCACAATATGATTCATTAATTAGCCTTGTATAACATTTTGCATCAAGACTACCATCTTTTATGAACATTTCCTAATGCTTATTAAACATATCAATCTTTCATGTTTCCTCTTAGTGTCAAGGTCATTCAAATACTACCACTCATTTGAAAGGATTAGAAAAATATCTTGACTCTAATTTGTTTTTCATACATCATACAATCATGAAATCCATCAATGTAGTACACGATAGTTGACTTCATAGCAAGATCATCATCATCTAAATATCTGGCATGGTACAAACCATTTAGATTTCTCTAAAATCCCTTTGATTTGTGTTAGATTATTTATTTGCAATAATACATTAATACGCTAATCAAACTTATCCATTGTGGCACATTGTCTCAATTTTCATGGTTTAGTTCCTCAATTAACTTGGTGCACCACTTCATTAATCTTTTCATAAAATGTTTATCAATCTTTTTTCGATCATACAATATGATAGTTCATTATACCAGGGCTAATTGTTGCACTATTATGTGTGCTTATACAATTTCAATGCATAACGTATGATGTGTCAATCATAGTCACTATACTTAGCTCTATGTGATGGACTCATTCCAACTAGGAAATTGAATTGGCAATACTGATTCTTTAATTAGACACTCCAAATCACTGAATAGTAACTAGTTAGCATAGACATTCATGCGCATCAATACATCAAAAGCTTATGGATCATCATCCTCACACAAACATATCAACATCAGCCTTTAGAAGTCTTAATAATAATAATAATAATAATAATGCATTTTAAGTAATAAACAATAAGTGTTGTAACCTCCAATTTGTATTAATATTTTTTCATAAAAGAAAAGTTTGAGAAATGCCTTGAAATGGTGAAAAAGTTATTTAAATGATTTTAGAAGATATTAGACACTTATAATAAATATAAATAGAACTATATAACTTCTGTTTAACATAATCATCCACTAATAAAATTATGTATAATCATTTGATTAATTAAAAATTTTGAAAACCTAAAATTTCTCATTGTCACCAATAAAGCAATATATATTATTAAGGAAGCTATGCGGATCATTTATATCATCAACATAGCTTAAAAAATTTTATAAGTTTTTTGCATCTACATTCATATCATGTATAATAAAATCAGACATTACTTCTTCTTTGAAGAGAAAATTGTGGAATTTTTTTTACTTTATAATTACACAATAAGTTTGGCCTCATCATTTAAAAAAGTTGTTGAGTAGTTATGCTCTATTATTTAAAAAACATTAGTAAGGTTTTGGCACAATAACATTCCATACATCACATAGATATTCTGCTTGGAGATGTACTAGTCCACTAAGATTTAAGGCCATTCAAAATTTGGCACTTCTACTTTTATTTAATATCTGATATAATTCTTATTATGGGGGCCAATTACAATAAACCCTTGTTTATAATAGTTTTTAATTTTATTTTCATAAATCTTCAAGTTTTTTGTATTACAATTTTGTTTAAGTCATTTGAAGATCGATTGGTCGCTTTTTGGATATTTATAGTTTAAATTCTATTTAAGATATTGTTATGCTAGTATGGTAATTTATTAGCAAAAAAGTGTTTCAAAATGACTTTAAAAAGGCTTAAAATAGAGCATTGGGTTGCTTTTTGCTACTACTCATTGTCATCTTTCACCTTTACCACGATTGTGTTGATTTGTATGCCATACTTGACCCACCTTGACTCTCCAAACTCATTTATTAGCTTAACACACATTAACCAGTGTTGATCTGTAATCCATCCAATTTCCTAATCTATCAACACATGTCAACTTATTAGCTCATGCTAACCTAGAAATTAGACTTGAGGTATCACTATTTCTCTTTTTCTGTGCTACATTAATTGTGTAAGCCACCTCCTTGCCTCTCACTGCACCAACACTCAAAATGCACAACCAATTTGGGAGTTTCTTCTACAAAATTAATTTTGTTTTATTTCAAGGAAAATTTTTTACTGTATTCAAATTTTTTTTCTAATTTGTGAGGACTTTTTGAATTCTAAAAATATACTTTATAATTGTAATATCTATTCCACAATACTCCAATAACATCTTTTTTTAGGATAACAAATTATCATTGTTGCATTAAGATCTCTATAAATATTGATGCTTATATTATTATAAGTAATCCAATTTTAATAAAGTAGTAAAGTGCTACCACTAAGCTAATTTAATAGAAACGTGTGTTGTATACTCAATATAACAATGTGATTCTAAAGGTAACCTAAGTAGGAGAGTGAAAGGCCTGAAAAATAGAGAACCCAACATATTATTAAATATTTGTAGGAGTATTAAATCTCTCAAAACACAGTTAATCACTTAATCTCAACTATTTAAAAATTAATCATCTGATCAAAACATCTAATGTATCTTAATGAAGAAGTAATTTTCTTATTTAGCGTTCGAAGAACTCCACTTGTGCACCTTGACACTTCCCCACTAGCTTGAGTATTTTTTATGTTCGTCATTAAAAACCACTTTTTGAGGTTAACATCCCTCATGTTAATGATCAGTGTATGTTTTAAGCTTCTAAGAAAGTCTTCTATAACGATACTAGGAATTGTTATTATAATCCAATAACACCATTAAGTAGGCCTTTATAAGAATATGTTACAAGAACCCAAGAACTTTTTCAATTATCGATGAGCTAAAAATAAGTTTTAACATATCACCACTGATTTTGCACCTCCTCTACATGGACGTGTTTAATTGTTTACTTCCGCCATGCGCCAAGCCACATGCACTGTATGGAGAATTATGAGGACCTTCAGGGAAGCTGCAGAGTTGTGTGTTAACTTTCTAAAATCCATAGTATATTTTAGCAGGAAGATCAGAAAGAAGAAAGTGATGATGGTGTCGAGGCAACTACATATGGAGCAGGGCTTGATGCTTGCATACCTCGGAGTCCTTATTACAGCGAAGCACCTGAGAAGAGCGGACATCAACTTCCTGCTACAGAGGATTGAAGCTGCGGTGGCCAATTGGCATATTTGTTCACTGTTGCTCGCAGGCAGAGCTACCTTGGCCTCTTCTGTTCTTACCGCCATCGCAAGCCACATTTTGCATCACTGTGTTGTGCGAGTGGGATTAATTGATGAGATAGAAAGGAGATTAGAAGCTTTCTATGGAACGGGACGAGTAGAGCACATATGATGCACTATGCGCCCTAGGACTTCGTGACCTCTGTGCATGGCAGCGCGTGCTGCAAAGGAAGAACTACAAGCATATTCTAAGTAGCAAAGCGAGCCTTTGGGTGGATACTATGAGGCAGAAGTACAGGTTAATGGACCCTATTATGAAAGTTCCCCGGAACGTATCCCATGCGTGTAGGCTTGTGCTGGAGGCAGTGCTAGAGACGGTGTCGATCTTTGTATGGAGAACCAGCAATGGGAGGATGGTGAGATTCGCATAGGGCAATTGGGGTGGTATCCTCCATTTATGCTGCTGGACGACTTTCATCAACATAGCATCGTATGGGTGGCAAGCGTGGCTAAATGCATCACTACAGCTGGGGTCTAGGACGTGGACAATATTCGTGCATGGGCAGGTGAGGTGCTGATTGCCAGAATTCTGCATCTCCCCAGAGCTCGGACGTCTGCTCAGGACATGCTCATTCAGGTGCACAACAAGACAGAGAGGGTCAATAACGGGAGAATCTATATGCACATGGTGTGCAGAGCTGATGACACCGCCAGGCAAAGTGGCTGGCATCATGCGGACTAGATGAGGGGTATTTGGAAGATCACAAGAATGCCGAGGGTGCGGATGTTCATATGACGAGTTGTCGGTGACTACCTTCCTATGGTGGCATGGCTAGCCCATAGGGAGATGCTCGAGAGTAGTAGTTGTTAGTGGGGCTACGCAGTGGAAGAGTCCACGCAGCATGTATTTTGGGACTGCCCGGGCGCCTAGGAACTCTGAGATCATATCGAAGCTAAATTTTATCCTATGAATTTTTTTAGTAAAAAACTTAATAATTCTCTTTCCCACTTTTTAGAATCTTTTAAGGAGCTATAGTCATCCAATAATTGGCCTATCAGACAGTTGCACTCTCTTGTATAAATTAGTTGTCTTTCATTAGCATTAGAGACATGCTCAATGGTTTTTATTTTTATTAAGACATGTGGTTGATCATCCATAATGGATGTCCTAGCCAAAGTGTTAACAAGTAGAAATTTTGGTTGCTTCGATCTTTTCCTATTGTTGGATATTTTTCTTGACATCTTCATTGATATTTTGTCTATTAATTACATGACCCTATTCCTTGATACAAACCAACAAGATGATACTAAGAGTTATCAAATTATTTTTTATGTTTTCTTTGAGCTAGCTCATGCCTTTTTTTATGGCATACTTTGTCAAGTTAAGGTAAGTTATCATACTAGAAGTTTTTTTATGAAAATAATTGTTTGAAATACCTTCAATACATACTTAGCAAATTTTAGGATGTGAAAGATTTAAAGTAGCGACATCTACCTTCAAAGGGCCTAGTCATTCATTTTAACAAGTGAAGCACTAAAACATTGAATTGGTAAGTGCTATATTGTGTTCCAACACAGGCGATTGTTCCAAATTGAATTCAAAGAAAGGGTAGAAGCCATAAATAAATGAGATTGACTATTAGTAGTCTCAAAATGTTCACTTAAATTCACATCTTAATAGCTTGTGTGCATGAATGAACAAGTTAAGTGAGATTTACAAAATTTTCCTTCAATTTAATAAGTCCTTTTGCAACAAAGGGACTAATTTTTTTTTTGACATCTAAATTTTTTTTCTTAGTAGATAAGCAATTAATTCAAAGCATCAAGCAAGAGTTACTTAAAAATAATTGCCTTCACAATAAACATGCTTGTTTTGTAATTCATTTAGAAATAGATATGTGACTATGCAACCTTTTAGAGTGATTCATTACTTAAATATTTTCATTTCTTTTGTAACTTTTGAATATGTTTTTTATGCTTCTTGCTTTTCACTTTTAAATTAACATAATGTTGATTATCTTAATTCTTTATTTACTAAATAATTAATGCATTTAGATAAATTTTCATCACATTCAACAAGTGAGATATCATTAGGACATCAGTTTAACATTGCACCTTTGATTGATAAACTTAGTTTGAGAGTGCATGAAGTTACTTTCCCTTTTCTATTTGCTTTGCTTCTTCTCTTTCTAGTATAAAATAATGATTTGAAACAATTTATCTCAAATTAACGTACATAAATCTTGCATTTCTACTTAAAAATAAGAAAGTTGTAGACTTTTAGACAAAGAAAAGTGTAAAAGTTTTTGACCTCTTGCATTAAGTTGAATAATTGTATATGAACTACGACCCCTATCATCAAGAATAATGCTAGGATGGACAAAAAAATTCTGAAAGGTATAGTTCACAATTCAAAAAAACTTTAAAAGCATTTTCCTACAATGCTTAATGTTTCTAAAGAAATAATGGAGGACAATCCACAAAGTTAGTAGATATTGGAAACAATTCACTATAAAAACATAAGAGAATGACCTTGTGTTAGGAACTTCTACATTTCAATCAACTCATTAGGACAATAGTTGAAATAACTACACCTGCTATAAAAGGAGAGGAATTGTGTCTTTTTGAATTATTAACATAATTGATTTTTGTTATCTAAACATTATTTTGATCATTTGAAATCTTTGTCACATTTATAAACATACTATTACTAAATAAATAGTAATTAAAGCAAATAGAAAAAAAACATAAAGCAAAAAAAGATTTCAAATGGATCTACCATAAACATAAAGCCTTCATTAAACCACAGTTGACCTAGCTAGGCTTTCTTTGAACTAGCACCATTTGTCATATGGTAGACATATTAGAAATCCTTGCAGCAACTTCATCAATCGTTGGTTCTACACAACATCTACTAACTTACAATGATTAGCCAACCTTGACCACAACACAACAACAATTTTGGTGGTTGAAACATCAAAATTTATAACATTTAGAAAACTTTTTATAGCTTTTTCCTTAATCCCTTTTTGACAAAAGTGACATAATATCTAAATGTAGATGAACATATTACTATACTTAGAATCAACTAAATAATGATAATAGAATGAAATTTGATCATCCATCAATTCTAAGAATAGAAAAATAGTCCTACTTATATTCTTGATGAATTACTCATTTTTGAAAGTAAGTCAAACATATTTATTTGCTTTCCTTGAGTGATTAAACTAGCCATTACTTCATTTGTTTTCCTATAGTGATTAAACTTGACATTTTGAGTTTAGCAACTATCTATAAAATTACAATCAATAGATCATTCTAGGGAATTAAGTAGATAGAACTAATTGCCCAAATAAACCAGCTATCTCACATTTACGTATTTGTAGCAAAAGTTTATCATGTATGTATGACATAAATGAATAGTCAATACAATGAAAATATTTATTTCTTTTTTTATGTTTTGAATTTTTTTTTAAATGATCATTCAAACTGTAATAGCATGATAAATTTATTAAATTAAGCTACGATGATCGTACATGTATAAAAAGACACTAGTATGAAATAAATTTTTCCATAATACATGGACTTATTAGGATTGCTTTGTACCATATATGCTCACCATAATTTGATAATGTTTTTGTTAACAAATTTTTACTTAACAACAAAGCCATACTCATAAAGAGAATATGATATTTCTACAACAACATTGTAACATTATATTCTTTAGACCTCAATGCAATGAATGAAAAGAAATGAATCGCACAAGTAGAATATTATACTTTGTAATATTTCATATAAAAGTTATGGAAAAACACAAAATAAAATGCCTACTCTTATGTGGAACATACAACTTACTAACAAGAAGAGGTTTGTTAGTCAATATTAATTGAAGAATCATATCAATATAACGAAGTATATCACATAATTTCAACTTAATTATAGTTTAATCAAGACTTGTGTTGTTCATAAGAAATAAAACTTGTGCACCTATGAAAAAGAGTTTACATAAATATTATATGTATAAGAACTCAACTCTTAGAAAATTAAAAAGTATATGACAAAAACAACGTTCACACTTTATATTTCTATCTCAAATGGTAATCATATATACATAATGAGATCATTGTAAATATGTGACCCATTTATAGTTCTAAGTTTTACTAGTATATTAATACAAAAACTAGATCATACATATGTAACATTAGTCATCGCATTTCATGACCATAAACAAGAGAAAAAATTAAATTTATTTTAAGCTTATTTACTTAATTTATATCACATATATCAAATCTACGATATTTTCTATTGAATATCATATGTTCTAGAGATGAAAATGTCAAATGAAATCCAAGAAGAGTGGTTTAATTGGAATTATTGCATCATTTTTTTAAATAATGACAACTTATCTGTAATGAGAAGGTCTAATGGTTTTACTAATTAAGATATAATGAACATAAGATCTTGAAATGGTTTAGTAACAACATTTGAAGCAAACCCACTTGACCCTAGATTGGGAAGTTAATCAAGCCATTGTGCAGAGCCATCAATCTTCAATCAAACATAAGGTGAATGTAAGCCATGCTCCATCGCAATTTTACACTTTCATTAGTAATTACTAAATATTTATAATAGCTCCAATAACAATTTCTACATATTATCTTTATAGCGTTATCTCAAACAAGTTTTTAAGCTTACTCTACAAAATAGGATTTAAAAAATATAAATGTAATTGTCTCCATATCATTTCCTATTTTTTATAATAAATTTTATTATTGATGTAATTTTTTATGCAATTCCTTAAGATTTTAATGTTTTTTAATTAATTCTTTAACACAAAATATCGTTAATAATTTACTACGATAATATTTTGTGTCCACTACAAAAAAATAATTTTTAAGATTTTAAATTTCCTTTAGATATCTAAACCTTTTATTTTCATGGGATTTAATTATTTTTTAATTTTTGGTTAGAATTAGAAAATTTTTGTGGACAACATGTGCTCCTAGTTTTTAAAATTATTTCATCAGCCTCCTTAACAAAACAAGAATTGAAAAATTAAAGCCTAAATACCCAAAAATGAAATACTTACGCATAAGTATGATGCAATTAAAAATAATCGCTTTGTTCAAAACTGGAATAGATACACCCATAATGATCATTTGTTTAGACGAACGAATCATTAACAACCCTCTTAGTAGCATTATTGGAGGCACTAAATCCAATCTTGCCAAGAGACTATTTGTGGTCAACATACATCCTGATTTTAGTATAAGTCTTTATGAAAAAAAATATCTGTTGTACGTTATCCGTTAGCCTTATGGGTATAAGTTTATTACCTGGATAAAAAATTCTAGGTATATAATGGGAACATTGTATGGCTCTAAACGATACATCTACATTTATATACATCACTACCAAAAACTTTGTTAAGCTGTTTGACATTGGCATAAGTAAAACAATACAACCACGTATAGTAGATATACGACATCTACACCATGATAATGACATACAATTATTTGTCAAGATGCAATTACCTATAGAATATTTTGCTACCTCTAGAAAAAATATTTCTAGAATTACAAAAAATCAAATAGAGCATAGTTCTACCTCTATTAGTCTACCTAGACATTACAACAATGGTGAATCATCTACACAAACCCTTATGGCAAGCGGCCCAAGCTTCCATATTGAAAATCCAGTCGAAGGTCGTACTTTAAGGCTTCTTGACAATAATGGACAATTACTTAAAAAGCCCATAACACAATCGTAATGGACTTGAAAAAGAGAGCTCATCTCTATATATATTTACCATTGACAATCCATCTACCAAAATATGAAGATATAACACTACAAGCTTTGTTGGATATTGGTGTCGAAGCTAGTATGCTTTAGCAAATCTTTACATTAAGTAGTTTTGACTTCCATTAGAAACCCAAAACACTTCTAATTGATTTTATGGATAAAAAAGTTCCAGTAACCCATAAAGTCACCAATCTTTCAAGATCTCTACCCAATATCCATAACATAAAAATACCTATCGATTTAGCTTTGCCCTATTACCAATTGATTTTAATATCGATTGTTTATTAGGACTTGATAACCTTCGTCATTTGGCACTATTCAATGCTCACTTTTTTCCTTAGATGGACACTCTATTCCACGTGTTCCTCTCCCGCCTAGAATTGCCCCTCACTTTTGACCTGAAGTCGAGGATGCTGATACAAGATGTTTATTTTGCCTGAATTGTTGTTCCAAGAAGACAAAGAAAAAGAAGAAGAAGATGAAGAAGAAGAAGTAAAAGAAGAAGAACAAGAAGAAGAAGAACAAGAAGGAGGAGGAGAAGAAGAAGGAGAAGAAGAAGAAGAAATAGAAGAAGAAGAAGATGATGAAAAAGAACAAAAGAAAGAAGAAGAAAAAGAAGTAGAAGATGATGATGAAGAAGAAGAAGAAGAGGAAGAAGAAAAAGATGAAGTGGAAGGAAAAGAAGAGGAAGAAGAAGAAGAAGAAGAAGAAGAAGAAGAAGTTTGAGAAAAAGAAGAGAATGAAGTAGAAATGGAAGACAAAGAAGAAGTGGAAGAAGAAGAGGACGAAGAAGAAGAGGAAGAAGAAGAGAAAGAAAAAGTAGACGAGGTTGAAGAAGAAGAAGAAGAAGAAGAGAAAGAAGAAGAAAAAGAAGAAGAAGAAGAAGAATTTGAAAAAAAAGAAGATGAAGAAAAACAAAAAGAAGAATAAAAAGAAGAAGAATAAGGAGAAGATGAAGGAAAAGAAGAACAAGACGAAGAAGAAGAAGAAGAAGAAAAAGAAGTAGAAGAAGAAGAAGAAGAAGAAGACAAAGAAGATGAAGATGTAGATGAAGAAGAAGAAGAAGAAGTAGAGGAAGAAGAAGAAGAAGAAGGAGGTGGAGGAGGAGGAGGAGGAGGACAAGAAGAAGAAGAATAAGAAGAAGACAAAGAAGAAGTAGAAGAAAAAGACAAAGAAGAAGTAGAAGAAGAAGTGGTAGTAGAAGAAGAAGATGTAGAAGAAGAAGAAGAAGAAAATGAAGAAGATAATGATGAAGAAGAAGAAGAGTGGAAAGAAGAAGAAGGAGAGGAAGACGAGGAAGAGAAAGAAGAAGAAGACGAACAAGAAGAAGAACAAGAAGAAGAAGTCGAAGAAAAAGAAGAAGAAGAAGAAGAAGAAGAAGAAGAAGAAGGATAAGTGAAGAAAGAGAAGCAGAAGATAAAAAAGAAGTAGAAGAAGGAGAAAAAGATGATGAAGAAGAAGAAGGAAAAGAAGACGAAGAATAAGAAGAAAAAGACAAAGAAGAAGAAGAAGAAGAAGTAGTAGAAAGAGAAGAAGAAGCAGAGGAAGAAGAAGAAGAAGAAGAAGAAGTAGAAGAAGTAAAAGAAGAAGATGATGAAGAAGAAGGTGATGAAGAAGATGAAGAAGAAAAAGAAGAAAAATAGCAATAAGAAGAAGGGAAAGAAGAAGAATGAGAACAAGAAAAAGAAGAAGGAGAAGAAGGATCAGAAGGTGAAGAAGAAGAAGAAGGAGATGAAGAAGATGATGAAGAAGAAGAAGAAGTAGAATAAGAAGAAGAAGAAGTGGTTAAAGAAGAAAAAGAATAAGAAGAAGTAGAGGAAGAGAAAGAAGAAGAAGAGGAAGTAGAAAAAGATGAAGAAGAAGAAAAAGAAGAAGAATAAGGAGAAGAAGAAGGAAAAGAAGTTGATGAAGATGAAGAAGAAGAAGAAGAAGTAGAAGAAGAAGAAGAAGACTAAGAAGATGCAGATGTAGATGAAGAAGAAGATGTTGAAGAAGAACAAGAACAAGAAGGAGGATGAGAAGGAGTGAGAGGACAAGAGGAAGAAGAAGAAGAAGAAGAAGAAGAAGAAGAAGAAGAAGAAGAAGAAGAAGATGAAGAAGAAGAATAAAAAGAAGAAGAAGAAGAAAAACAAGAACAAGAAGAAGAAGATGAAGAAGAAGAAGAGGAAAAAGAATAAGAAAAACAAGAAGAAGAAAGATGAAGAAGATGAAGAAGAAGAAGATCAAGAAGATGATGAAGAAGAAGAAGAAGAATAAGAAGAAGAAGAAGAAGAAGAAAAAGAAGAGGGAGAAGATGGAGGGGGAGAAGAAGAAGGAGGAGGAGGAGGAGGAGGAGGAGAAGTAGAAGGAGAAGAAGAAGGAAGAGAACAAGAAGAAGAAGAAGAAGAAGGATAAGAAGTAGAAGAAGAAGAAGTAGGAAAAGAAGCAGAAGAAGAAGAAGAAAGAGGAGAAAATGAAGAAGAAGGAAAAGAAGAAGAAGAAGAAGAAGGAAAAGAAGAAGAAGAAGAAGAAGAAGAATACATTGAAGAAGAAGAAGAAGGAGGAGGAGGAGGAGGAGAAGAAGAAGAAGAAGATGAAGAAGAAAAAGCTGAAGATGATGATGAAGAAGAAGAAGTAGTAGTTGTAGTAGAAGAAGAAGAAGAAGAAGAAGAAGAAGAAGGAGAAGGAGGATAATAATAATAATAATAATAATAATAAGAAGAAGAAGAAGAAGAAGAAGACCAAGAATAAGAAGAAGAAGAAGAAGAGGAAGAGGAAGCAGATGAAGAAAAAGTAAAAGAAGATGTGGTAGTAGATGAACAAGAAGAAGGAGAAGAAGAAGAAGAAGATGAAGAAGAAGAAAGAGAAGAAGAAGAAGAAGTAGAAGAAGAAGAAGTAGTAGAAGAAGAAGAAGTAGTAGTAGTTGAAGAATAACAAGAAGAATATGAAGAAGAAGAAGAAGAAGAAGACCAGGAAGGAGTAGATGAAGAAGAAGAAGAAGTAGGAGAAGGACAAGAAGAAAAAAAGTAAAAGAAGAACTAGTAGCAAAAGAAGAGGAGAAGAAGAAGAAGATGATGATGATGATGAAAAACATGAAATTGAAGAAGATGAAGAAGAAGAAGAAGAAGAAGATAAGGAAGGAGAAGAAGAAGAAGAAGAGAAAGAAGAAGAAGAAGAAGAAGAAAAATAAGCAGTAGTTGTAAAAGAAGAAGAAGATATTAATGATGATGAAAAAGAATAAGAAGAAGAAGAAAGAAAAGCTGTTGAAGAAGACAGTAAAAGAAATCAAAAAAGAAGAAAAGGAAGACGACGAAGAAGAAGAAGAAGAAGAGACGAAATAGAGGAAGAAGATGATGAAGAAGAAGAAGAAGGGTAGCAAAAGAAGAAGAAGAAAAAGAAGAAGAAAGACAAGAAGAAGAAGAAGGGGAAGAAAAAGGCAAAGACGAAGAAGAAGAGGAAGAAGACGAAGAAGAAGAAGAAGAAGATGGTGATTAAGAAGAAGAAGAATAAGAAGAAGATGAAGAAGCAAAAGAAAAAGAAGCAGAAGAAGATCAAGAACAAGAAGAAAAAGTAGAAGGAGGGGGAGAAGAATAAGAAGAAGTCGAACAAGAAGAAGAAAAAGAAGAACAAGAACAAGAAAGCAAAGAACAAGGAGAAGAAGAAGAAGTAGAAGAAGCAGAAGAAGAAGAAGAAGAAGAAGAAGAAGAAGAAGAAGAAGGAGAAGAGGAAGTGGTAGAAGGACAAGAATAAGATGAAAAAGAAGAAGATGAATAAGTTTAAAAAGAAGAAGAAGATGAAGAAGAAGAAAAGTAGTGCAAGTAGAAGAAGAAAAAGAATAATAGAAGAAGAAAAAGAAGAAGAAGAAGAAGAAGAAGAACAAAAAGAAGAAGAAGGAGACGTAGAAGAAGAAGAAGAAGAAGATAAAGAAAAAGAAGTCCAAGAAGAAGAAGAAGATTAAGAAGAAGATGGGGAAGAAGAAGATCTAGAAGATAAAGAAGAAGTAGAAGAAGAAGCGATAGTAGAAGAAAAAGAAGAAGAAGAAGAAGAAGAAGATGGCGATGAAGAAGAAGAAAGATTAGAAGAAGAAGAAGAAGAAAGCAAAGAAGAAGAAGAGGAAATAGGAGAGGTAGAAGAAGAAGAAGAAGAAGAAGAAAAGAAAGAAAAAAGAAGAGGAAGAAGAAGAAGAAGAAGAAGAAAAGAAAGAAAGAAAGAAGAAGAGGAAGAAGAAGAAGAAGAAGAAGAAGAAGGAGAAGAAGTCGTGGAAGAATAAGAAGAAGAAGAAGAAGAAGAAGAAGAAGAAGAAAAAGAAGAAGAAGAAGAATAAGAAGAAGTAGAAGAAGGAAAAGAAGAAAGGAAAGAAGAAGAAGAAGAAGAAGTACTAGAAGTAGTAGAAGAAGAAAAAGAAGTAGTTGTACAGGAGGAAGAAAAAGAAAAAGAAGTAGAAGAAGATGTAAAAGAAGAAGAAGAAAACGAAGACGATGAACAGCTGGAAGGAGGACTAGTACTTGTAAAAGAAGAAGGAAAAGAAGAAGGAGAAGAGCAAGAAGAACATGAGGAAGGAGTAAAAGAAGAAGAAAGAGAAGAAGAAGAAGAAGAAGAAGAAGGCGAAAAGGAAGAAGAAGAAGAAGATGAAGAAGATGGAGTAGTAGAGGAGGAGGAAGAAGAAGAGGAAGAAGAAAAAGACGATGAAAATGATAGAGATGAACCACTAGTGGTAGAAGTAGTACTTGTACAAGAAGAAGAAGAAGAAGAAGAAGAAGACGTGGAAGAATAAGAAGAAAAAGAAGAAGAAGAAGATGATGATGATGATGAGAAAGTGGAGGAAGAAGAAAGAAAAGTAGAAGATAAATAAGAAGAAGAACAAGAAGACGAAGAAGAAGAAGAAGAAGAAAAAGATGAAGAAGAAGAAGAAGATGAAAAACAAGAAGGCAAAGAAGAAGAAGAAGAAGACGAAGAAGTAGTAGAAGAAGAAGACGATGAGGAGGAAGAAGAAGAAGAAGAAGAAGAACAAAGGAAGACAGGAAGAAGAAGAAGAACAAAGAGCAAGAAGAAGAGCAAGAAGAAGAAGAAGACAAAGAAGAAGAAAAAGAAGTAGAAGAAGAAGAAGAAGATAGTAGATGAAGAGGAAGAAGAAGAAGTAGAAGAAGAAGAAGAAGGACATGAAGAAGAAGACAAAGAAGATGAAGAAGTAGATGAAGAAAAAGAAGAAGAAGAAGGGTAAAAAGAAGAAGAAAAAGAAGAGGAAGAAGAAATTGAAGAAGAAGATGAAGAAGAAAAAGAAGAAGAAGATGATAATGAAGAGGAAGAAGAAGGAGGAGGAGAAAAATAAGAAGAAGAAGAAGATGATGTTGATGTAGAAGAAGAAGAAGAAGTAGAATGAGAAAAAATAGAAGTTGAAGAAAAAGTAGTAGAAAAAGAAAAAAGAAGAAGTAGATGAAGAAGAGGAGGAAGAAGACGAAGAAAACAAAGAAGAAGAAGTACAAGAAAGAGAAAAAGAAGAAAGAGAAGAACAAGACATAGAAGATGAAGTAGAAGAAGAAGAAGAAGAAGAATAAGGAGGAGAAGAAGAAAAAGAAGAAGAAGTACAAGATGAAGTAAAAGAAGAAGAAGAAAAAGAAGAAACAGAAGAAGAAGAAGAAGAAGAAGAAGAAGGAATAGAAGAAGGTGGAGGAGAACATGTAGATGAAGAGAAAGAAGAAGAAGTAGAAGATGAAGATGAAGAAGAAGAAGAAGGAGCAGAAGAAGAAGAAGAACAAGAAAAAGAAGAGAGAGAAGAAGAAGAAGAAGAAGAAGAAGAAGGAGGAGGAGAAGAAGAAGAAGAAGAAGAATAAGAAAGAGAAGAAGAAGAAGAAGAACAAGAAGTAGAAGAAGAAGTAGAAGAAGATGATAAAAAAGAAGAGTTAGAAGAAGAAGAAGGACAAGGAGAAGAAGTAGTCGAAGAAGAAGAAGAGAAAAAAGAAAAGGAAGAAGAAGAAGGAGAAGGAGAAGAAGAAGAAGAAGAAGAAGAAGAAGAAGAAGAAGAAGGAGAAGGAGAAGGAGAAGTTTAAGAAGAAGCAAAAGAAGAAGAAGAAAAAGAAGCAGAAGAAGTAGTAGAAGAAGAAGAAGAAGAAGAAGAAGATGTAGAAGAAGAAGAAGAAGAAAATGAAGACGTAGAAGAAGAAGAAGAACAACAACAACAACAAGTAGAAGGAGAAGTAGTAGCAGT
>JAIUJO010000340.1:477528-495028 GCA_023846275.1 Vanilla planifolia
GAAGAAGAAGACAAAGAAGAAGAAGAAGGATAAGAAGAAGAAGGCCATTAAGAAAAGAATATGTAGGAAAGAAGAAGAAGAAGAAGAAGAAGAAGAACGAGAAGAAGAACAAGAAGAAGAAGAAAAAGGCAAAGAAGAACGAGGAAAGGTAGAAAAAGAACAAGAACAAGAACAAGAAAAAGAAGAAAAAAAGATGAAGAGGAAGACCAAGAAGAAGAAGAAGAAGAAGTGAAAGAAGAATAAGAAGAAGAAAAAGAAGAAGAAGAAGAAAAAGTACTAGAAGAAGAAGAACTAGTTGGCGAAGATGAAGAAGAAGACAGTGAAGAAGAAGAAGAAGAAGAAGAAGAAGGAGAAGGCAAAGAAGAGGAAGAAGAAGAAGAAGAAGAAGAAGTTTAAGAAGAAGAAGAACAAGAAAAAGAAGAACAAAAAGAAGATGAAGAAGTAGAAGACGACGGTAACGAAGAAAAAGATGATTAGCAAGGCAAGGAAGAAGAAGCCAAGAAGGAGAAGAAGAAGAAGAAGAAGAAGAGAAAGAAAATGATGATGAACAAGAAGAAGAGAAAGAAGATGATGATGAAGAAGAAAAAGAAGAAGAAGAAGAGGAAGAAGAAGACGAAGAAGAAAAAGAAGAAGAAAAAGAAGAAGGAAAAGAAGAAGAAGAAGGAAAAGAAAAAGAAGACGACGAAGATGAAGATGATGAAGAAGAAGTAAGAGAAGAAGAAGAAAGAGATGATGAAGAAGAAGAAGAAGAGGAAGAAGAAGAAGAAGATTAAGGGTAAGAAGAAGAAAAAGAAGAAGATGAAGGTGATGAAGAGGATGAAAAAGAACAAGAAGAAGGATCTATGGAAGAAGAAGAAGAAGAAAAAAAAGAGAAAGAAGAAGAAGAAGAACACAAAGAAGATGAAGAAGAAGAAGAAGAAGATGATGATGAAGATGATGAAAAAGAAGAAGAAGAAGAAGAAGAAGAAGAAGAAGAAGAATAAGATGATGAAGAAGAAGAAGAAGAAGAAGAAGTGGAAGAAGAACTAGAAGAAGAAGGGGAAGAAGAAGAAGAAGAAAAAAGATAAAGGATAAAAATGAAGAAGAGGAAGAAGAAGAAGAAGAAGAAGAAGAAGAAGAGGAGATGAAAAAGAAGAAGAAGAAAGGGGAGAAGAAGGAGAAGAAGAAGAAAAAGAAGAAGAAGAAGAAGAGGATGGAGAAGAAGAAGAATAAGAGGAAGAAGAATAGGAGAAAAAGAAGGAGAAGAAGTAATAAAAGAAGAGAAAGAAGAAGAAGTAAAAGAAGAAGAAGAAGAACAAGAAGTAGAAGTAGAAGTAGAAGAAGAAGAAGAAGAAGAAGAAGTTGAAGAAGGTGAAGATAAAGAAGACGAAGAAGAAAGAGAAGAAGAAGAAGAAGTAGAAGGAAAGGAAGAAGAAGAAGAAGAGGAAGAAGAAGAAAAAGAACAAGAAGAAAAAGAAGAAGAAAAAGAATAAGAAGAAGAAGAAGAAGAAGAGGAAGAAGAAGAATAAGATGGAGAAGAAGAAGAAGAAGAAGAAGAAGGAGAAGAGGAAGGGGAAGAAGAAGTTTTAGAAGAAGAGAAAGAAGTAGTAGAAGAAGAAGATGAAGAAGATGAAGAAGATGAAGAAGGACAAGAAGAAGATGAAGGGGAAGAAGAAGTTTTAGAAGAAGAGAAAGAAGTAGTAGAAGAAGAAGATGAAGAAGATGAAGAAGGACAAGAAGAAGATGAAGGGGAAGATGAAGAAGAAGAAGAAGAAGAAGAAAGAAAAGAAGAAGAAGAAGAAGTAGAAGAGAAAGAAGAAGAAGAAGTAGTAGAAGAAGAGGAAGAAGAAGAAGAAGAAGAAGAAGAGTAGAAGAAGAGGAAGAAGAAGAAGAAGAAGAAGTAGTAGAAGAAGTAGTAGAAGAAGAAGAAAAGGAAGAAGAGGAAGAGAAAAAGAAGAAGAAAAACAAGAAAAAGAAAAAGAAGTAAAAAGAAGAAGAAGAAGAAGAAGAAGAAGAATACATAGGAGAAGAAGCAGAAGAAGACAAAGAAGAAGAAGTCGAAGGCAAAGGAGAAGAAGAAGAAGATGAAGAGGAAGAAGGCGTAGTAGAAGAAGAAGAAGAAGCCAAAGAAGAAGAAGAAGAGGAGGAGGTGGAAGAAGAAGAAGAAGATGAAGAAGAAGAAAAAGAAGTAGTAGAAGAAGAAGAAGAAGAAGAGGAAGAAGAAGTAGAAAAAGAAAAAGAAGAAGAAGTGGAAGGAAAAGAAGAAGTGAAAGAAAAAGAAAAATAAGATGAAGAAGAAGAAGAAAAAGAAGAAATTAGGGAAGAAGAAGAAGAGGAAGATAGTGAGAAAGCACAAGAAGACGACGAAGAAGTAGAAGAAAATGAAGAAGAAGAAGAAGATGAACATGAAGAAGAAGAAGAAGAAGAATAAGAAGAAGAATAAGAAGAAGAAGAAGAAGAAGATGGTGATGAAGAAGATGAAGGAGAAGAAGAAGAATAAGAAGAGGAAGAACAAGAAGCTGAAAAAGAAGAAGAAGGGGAAGGAGAAGCTAAAAAAGAAGAAGAAGAAGTAGAAGAAGAAGAGAAAGTTAAAGAAGAATAAGGCAGAGAAGAAGTAGAAGAAGAGGATCAAGAAGAAGAAAGACAAGAAGAAAAAGAAGAACAAAAAGAAGAAGAAGAAGAAGAAGAAGAAGAAGAGGAGAAGAAGAATAATAAGAAAAAAGGAAGGCAAAGAAGAAAAAGACGAAGAAGAAGAAGAAGCAAATGAAGAAGGAGAAGAGGTGGGTGAAGAAGAAGAAGTACAAGAAGATAACAAAGAAGTAGAAGACGAAGAAGAAGAAGAAGAAGAAGAAGAAGAAGAAGGAGAAGAAGAAGATGAAGGGGAAGAAGAAGAAGAAGAAGATGAAGATGAAGAAAAGAAGAAGAAGAAGAAGAAGAAGAAGAAGAAGAAGAAAGAGAAGAAGAAGAAGAAAAAGAAGAAGTAGAAGAGGATGAAAAAGAAGAAGAACTAGAAGAATTTGAAGAAGAAGAAGATGATGATGATGATGAAGAAGAAGAAGAAAAAATAGAAGAAGATTGAGAAGAGGAAGAAGAAGAGGAAGATGAAGAAGAAGAGGAAGAAAAAGAAGAAAAAGAAAAAGAAGTAAAAAGAAGAAGAAGAAGAAGAAGGAGAAGTAGAAGAAGAAACGAAAGAGGAAGAAGACAAAGAAGAAGAAGAAGAAGAAGAAGAGGAAGAAGGAGAAGATGATGAAGAAGAAGAAGAAGAAGAAGTTGATGATGAAGAAGAAGAAGAAGGGGAAGAAGAAGAGAATGAAGAATAAGAATAAGAAGAAGAGGAAGACATAGAAGAAGAAGAAGAAGAAGAAGAAGAAGAAGAAGAAGGAGAAGAATAGGAAGAAGAAAAGGAAAAAGAAGTGGAAGAAGAAGTGGAAGGAAAAGAAGGAGATGAAGTAGTGGAAGAGAAAGAGGAAGAAGAAGAAGAAGAAGAAGAATAAGAAGAAATAGAAGAAGAAGAAGAAGGAAATGGTGAAGAAGAAGAAGATGAAGAAGAAGCACAAGAAAACTAGGGAGAAGTAGAAGAAGAAGACGAACAAGAAGAAATTGAAGATGAAGAAGAAGAAGAAGAAGACAGTGGTGGTGATGAAGAAGAAGAAGAAGAAGAAGAAGAAGAAGTCAAAGAAGAAGAAGAAGAAGACCAAGAAGAAGAAGAAGAAGAAGAAGAAGAAGAAGAAGAAGAAGGAGAAGAAGAAGAAAAAAAAGAGGAAGAAGAAGAACGCCAGGAAGAAGAACAACAAGAAGAAGGAGAAGAAGAAGAAGAAGAAGAAGAAGAAGAAGAAGAAAGATAAGAAGAAGAAGAATAGATAGAAGAAGAAGAATAGATAGAAGAAGAAGAAAAAGAAGAACAAGATGGCAAAGAAGAAGAAGAACAAGATGGCAAAGAAGAAGAAGAATGAAAAGAAGAGGAAGAAAAAGAAGAAGAAGAAGAAGAAGAAAGGAAAGAAGAAGAAAAAGAAGAAGTGGAAGAAGAATAATAAGAAATAGAAGAAGGAAAGAAGAAGAAGAAGAAGAAGGAGTGGAAGAAGAATAATAACAAAAAGAAGAAGAAAATGATGAAAAAGAAGAAGAAGAAGAAGAAGAAGAAGAAAGAGAAGAGCAAGATGAAGAGGATGAATAAGAAAAATAAGAAGAAGAAGAAGAAAGTGAGGAAGTAGAGGTAGAAAGAAAAGATGAGGAAGAAGAAGAAAAAGAAGAAGGCAAAGAAGATTAACAAGAAGAAGAAGAAGAAGAAGAAGAAGAAGAAGATGGAGAGGAATAAGAAGAAGAAATAGAAGACCAAGAAGAAGAAGAGGAAGGAGAAGAAGAACTAGAAGAAGGAGAAAAATTAGAAAAAGAGGTGGTAGTAGATGAAGGAGAAGGAGGAGGAGAAGAAGAAGAAGAAGAAGAAGAAGACCAAGAAGAAGAAAAAGAAGGAGAAAAAGAAGAAGGAGAAAAAGAAGAAGAAGAAGAAGAAGAATATGAAGAAGAAGAAGAAGAAGGGAAAGAAGAAGAAGAAGAAGGGGAAGAAGAAGAAGAAGAAGTAGAAAATGAAGAAGAAGAAGAGGAAGAAGAAGATGATGAAAAAGAGGAAGAAGAATGAGAAGAAGAAGATTAAGAAGACTAAGAAGAAAAAGAAGAAGAAGAAGAAGAAGAAGAAGAAGAAGTGGAAGAAGAGGAAGAAGAGGAAGAATAAGAAGAAGAACACCATTCAAGTTACTTTAATACCGTTTGTTTATTAGGACTTGATAACCTTCGCCATCTGGCACCATTCAATACTCACTTTTTCTCTGTAGATGGACACTCCATTCCACGTGTCCCTCTTCCAGCTCGCATTGCCCCTCACTTTTCTCCTACAACCCAGCGTGGTGATAATTCCCTTCCCGCTCACCAACAACATGCCTCATTGACCATCTTCAATAAATTATACCTCCTGTCCATAACATTTATACCTACAATATTCCAACTACTACTCCATTTGAGAAAACTATACATAAGCTCCTTGAACCTTTATATTCCAATGACCCATTAAATGGTTTGAAAAATCTCTTAGATACTGTTCTCTAAAACTTTTAGAACAATACCAAAATACCAATATACGTGTCAATAGCATCATGGTATCTCCTATAAACAAACAAGAATTTAACAGTCAAATACAAGAACTATTACACTTCAAACTATTTCAAAAGAGCCATAGCTCTCATTCCTCTCCAGCTTTCATAGTATGGAATCATGCAAAAATAAAACGAGGAAAAGCCAAAATGGTTATCAATTACCAAAATACCAATATACGTGTTAATAGCATCATGGTATCTCCTATAAACAAACAAGAATTTAACAGTCAAATACAAGAACTGTTACACTTCAAACTATTTCAAAAGAGCCATAGCTCTCATTCCTCTCCGGCTTTCATAGTATGGAATCATGCAAAAATACCAACGAGGAAAAGCCAAAATGGTTATCAATTACCGCAAGTTAAACTCTTGCACGAAATTCGATAGTTGCTTTATACCAACCACTGAGCACCTAATAAAACAAATACAAGGTGCAAAATATTATAACAAATTTGATGTCAAATCAGGATTTTGGCAAATTAAACTTTCTAATCAAACTTCCATAGAACTAACAGCCTTTAGTTGTCCACAAGGGCATTTTGAATGGTTAGTTATGCCTTTTGGATTAAAAAATACTCCACAAATATTCCAAAAATGGATGAATTTTATTTTTAGACATTTACCATATGTTGTGATATTCTTGTTTTTTCTCAAATAGAGGAAGAACATAAAGAACATCTTTTACATATCATAAAAATCATGCTCAATCAGGGCATTATCCTAAGTCCGAAAAAAATCGAACTGTTTAAAACAGAAATTGATTTTTTAGGAAAACAAATAAAAAATGGACAAATACAACTACAAGAACACATATATACAAAAGTAAAAGACTTTTCTGAGGCTTTTACTCCTTTAAAACAACTACAGAGCTTTTTAGGACTCTTAAACTATGAACGAAAGTTTATACCAAAACTTTCTTCTAAAATGAAATTATTACAAAAAAAATAGTCGAAGAATAGGCTAAATACAAAATAACAACTGGCGAAATACCTCGTCGCTGGAATACATAAAAAATACCAATCTCTTTGACAAAAGACGAACAAAGAGCAATACAAGAAATAAAAGAGTTTATTACAACAAAACAAATTCTTTATTTCCCTAAAGAAGAAGATAAAATAACTTTGCAAACTGGTGCCTCTGATCGTTTTTGGTCTAGTGTTCTTATTGCAAATACAACTGAAATAGTAGCATACTTTCGGTAAATTCACAAAACCCAAAGTAAATATGCCACATATGATAAAGAATTACTAGCTATCAAATTAGCTTTTTAGAGTCTAAAAATTTATTTACTCCATAGAGTATTTACAACCGAAACTGACAACAAATATGTTGCTCAATTTTTACAGAAAAAGACATTAAATAACCCTGAAGAAAATTTAAGACGCATACGTCTTGCTCTATACCTTGAAATTTTAACTTATATTGTTAAATACATTCCTGGTTTTACTAACACTGTTGCTGATCTTCTTACCAAGCCATGAACGAAGATGACTGACTATTATTAAAAGCTTAGGTGGATAAAATGAAAAGATCAGGAGAATTTATTGAAATTCTCCCAAAAAAGAAAGCCTAAAAAGCCGAGACCACCAGTAAGGCCCAACAGGTTGAGACCTTAAGCAAGTCCCAATAGGCCGAGACCACCAGTAAGGCCCAACAGGTTGAGACTTCAAGTAAAGAACAACAATTGGACAATAAAAAAATCCAGGCCCAAAACAAGAGGAAAGAACAAACCCCAGTGCCTAAAACTTTGGGAAGACTGAGAACGACAACAAACACCCTTGAAAAACGAAAAACGTTTGCTTCAACAATAGTAAAGGACTAGTATAACAGGAATTTACGATTAGCAGATCCTGAGTTTTTTGACAAAATCAACGGATGTTTCAAAGCCATTAAAGGCAATGAGTGGCGATCAGTGAATTATAATCTTACACAGCTTGAAAAGAGTTATTTGCTTCTCAAGCAAAAAATCTCTCAAATAGAGAAAAGGGATGAACAACAGAAAAAGGCAATAAAAATTCTGTTGACTCATTCATCAACACAACAATCTTTAACTCTACAGACCTTGGAACATCAGTTCAGCCAAAATGAACATCTTGCAGAAATTTTTGAAGAATACAGACTTCAGATTTAATATAGTTATGAATAAAAGATATTCTCTCTATAACACAGAAAATGGAGATCAAAAGTGAACTTATCCGAAAACTAGAGGCAAAAGTGACAATTCAAGACATGCTACAATTATACTAAAAACAGATCTTTGATGAAGAGAAATTGCTCCTCTTTTTTAACAAACTAGAGGAAACAAATATCAAAGCACTCTTCTCTAATGAAGAAGTTGTCTATACAGAAGAAGGTAGACCTAGACTAACAGTCTGATTTCATGAAATCCCAAAATATCAGATGCATAACAGAAAAGGAATAGTTCATGAAGTCTATGTAAACACGACACACCTAGAAGACTATACTGGATTTACACCAGAAATTTGTTTAAAAAGCCTTGCCCTCTATTCAAACAAGTTTTCGACGGTATTTGTCTTTCGCATATGGGCAATATGGGAAGAAAGACAATATTTGAACCTGTATTCTTCAATACAACTCTGGACCTTGGCACGAGTTACAGACAGTCCCAAACTCGAAGAATTCAGAACAGGAATTTTTGATAAGGAAGAAAAAAGGTGGCGAACTGCTCAAGAGTTTTTCCAAAAATTGATTTTGGCACAAAATACTTAGCCAAACAAGTTCATGGAGGAAAAAAAAATTTTCTTAGACACTCTTGCAAATGAAATTGAAGATATTTCTTTGCGAGAGAAAAAATTAAAGAGCTTTCTGAATCAACTTAAACTGGGAAAAATTGGTTAAGCTGCAAAAGAGGATTATTTATCTACCCTCAACGAATTCTTTGCCACTAATTTTGATAACAACATCGATGAAGATACCATGGAAGCCCAAGCACTCACTGATTGAAGCATGGTGGGACCTAAAAGCCATTTAGAAAGCTTCCAACAAACACTTTCAGAAAAGGATTCTCAAAAAAGGTGCACTACCTATAGTGAACAGTGTACGATGAACAGCGGATATTGTAGGATGAATTGTGAACAGTTTACGATGAACAGTATACAGTGTGCGATCTGCAGTGAAATCCGTACGGTCTACAGTGAAGTGAACAGTACTTGGCAAAATAATGCCTACAGAGAAATCTACTGTTCTTTGCTTCTATCCCAAACATTCTTGGCCTATAAATTCATAAGCTCTCCAGAACTAAGGCATCGGAAGAATTCCAGCTTTCTTTCTCTGTGTTCTGCTTTCTGTCAGGACTTGTGCTCTCTCTTTTCCTACCTCCACTCTTGTAAATAACTTTTTAGTGTTTTTGTATAAAGCTACTAAGCTCAGTAGCTTTATAAAGTAAAACAAATTATTAAAAATTATACCTTGTAGGAGTTATGGGCTTTCTCTGATACCAATTTTACAGCGGCAACACACCAAGCTTAGTAGCTTTATACAAAAACACTCAAAAGTAATTTACAAGAGTGGGGGTTTACAATAGTGGAGGTAAGAAAAGATAGAGCAAAAGTCCTAATAGAAAGTAGAAAGCAGAAAGAAAGAAAGCTGGAATTTTTCTGATGCCTCAATTTCGAAGAGCTTCAGAATTTATAGGCCAAGAATGCTTGGGATTAAAGCAAAGAACAGTAGATTTCTCTGTAGGCATCATTTGCCAAGTATTGTTCACTTTCACTGTAGGCCGTATGGATTTCACTACAGATCGTACACTGCACTCTGTTCATCGTACACTGTACACTGTTCATCGTACACTGTACACTATTCATCGTGCACTATTCACAGTTCATTGCACTCTGTTCACTGTAGGTAGTGCACCTTTTTTTAGAATCCTTTTCTTAAAGTGTTTGTTGGAAGCTTTGTAAATGGCTTTTAGGTCCCACCATGCTTCAATAAGTGAGTGCTAGCGCTTCCATGGTATCTTCTTTGATGTCGTTATCAGAATTAGTGGCAAAGAATTCGTTGAGGGTAGATAAATAATCCTCTTTTGCAGCTTGACAAATTTTTCCCAGTTTAAGTTGATTCAGAAAGCTCTTTAATTTTTTCTCTCGCAAAGAAATATCTTCAATTTCATTTGCAAGTGTCTAAGAAATTTTTTTTTCCTCCATGAACTTGTTTGGCTAAGTATTTTGTGCCAAAATCAATTTTTGGAAAAACTCTTGAGCAGTTCGCCACCTTTTTTCTTCCTCATCAAAAATTCCTGTTCTGAATTCTTCGAGTTTGGGACTGTCTGTAACTCGTGCCAAGGTCCAGAGTTGTATTGAAGAATACAGGTTCAAATATTGTCTTTCTTCCCATATTGCCCATATGCGAAAGACAAATACCGTCGAAAACTTGTTTGAATAGAGGGCAAGGCTTTTTAAACAAATGTCTGGTGTAAATCCAGTATAGTCTTCTAGGTGTGTCGTGTTCACCTAGACTTCATGAACTATTCCTTTTCTGTTATGCATCTGATATTTTGGGATTTCTTGAAATCAAACTGTTAGTCTTGGTCTACCTTCTTCTGTATAGACAACTTCTTCATTAGAGAAGAGTGCTTTGATATTTGTTTCCTCTAGTTTTTTAAAAATGAGGAGCAATTTCTCTTCATCAAAGATCTATTTTTGGTATAATTGTAGCATGTCTTAAACTGTCACTTCTGCCTCTAGTTTTCGGATAAGTTCACTTTTTATCTCCATTTGCTGTGTTATAGAGAGAATATCTTTTATTCGTAACTATATTAAATATGAAGTCTGTATTCTTCAAAAATTTCTGCAAGATGTTCATTTTGGCTGAACTGATGTTCCAAGGTCTGTAGAGTTGAAGATTGTTGTGTTGATGAATGAGTCAACAGAATTTCTATTGCCTTTTTCTATTATCATCCCTTTTCTCTATTTGAGAGAATTTTTGCTTGAGAAGCAAATAACTCTTTTCGAGCTGTGTAAGATAATAATTTGCTGATCGCCACTCATTGCCTTGAATGGCTTTGAAACATCCGTTAATTTTGTCAAAAAACTCAGGATCTGCTAATCGTAAATCCCTGTTATACCAGTCCTTTACTATGTTGAAGAAAATTTTTTCCTTTTTCAAGGGTGTTTGCTGTCGTTCTCAGTCTTCCTAAAGTTTTAGGCTCTGGGGTTTGTTATTTTCCCTTGTTTTGGGCCTGGATTTTTGTATTGTTCAATTGTTGTCCTTTACTTGAAGTCTCAGCCTTTGGGCCTGACTGGTGGTCTCGGCCTGTTGGACCTTGCTTGAGGTCTCAGCCTGTTGGGCCTTGCTGGTGGTCTCAGCCTGTTGGGCCTTCTTTTTTGGAGAATTTCAATAAATTCTCCTGATCTTTTCTTTTTATCCACCAGAGCTTCTAATAATAGTAAGTCATATTCATTCATGGCCTAGAAAGAAGATCAGCAACAGTGTTAGTAAAACCAGGAATGTATTTAACAGTATAATTAAAAATTTCAAGGTATAGAGTAAGACGTACGTGTCTTAAATTTTCTTCAGGGTTATTTAATGTCTTTTTCTGTAAAAATTGAGCAATAGATCTGTTGTCAGTTTTGGTTGTAAATACTCTATGGAGTAAATAAATTTTTAAACTCTAAATAGCTAATTTGATAGCTAGTAATTCTTTATCATATGTGGCATATTTACTTTGGGTTTTTGTGAATTTACCCAAAGTATATGCTACTATTTCAGTTGTATTTGCAATAAGAACACCAGACCAAAACGATCAGAGGCACTAGTTTGCAAAGTTATTTTATCTTTTTCTTTAGGGAAATAAAGAATTTGTTTTGTTGTAACAAACTCTTTTATTTCTTGTATTTCTCTTTGTTCGTCTTTTGTCAAAGAGATTGGTATTTTTTCTTTATTCCAACGACGAGGTATTTCACCAGTTGTTATTTTGTATTTAGCCTATTCTTCGACCATTTTTTTTGTAATAATTTTATTTAAGAAGAAAGTTTTGGTATAAACTTTCGTCCATAGTTTAAGAGTCCTAAAAAGCTCTGTAGTTATTTTAAAGGAGTAAAAGCCTCAGAAAAGTCTTTTACTTTTGTATATATGTGTTCTTGTAGTCGTATTTGTCCATTTTTTATTTCTTTTCCTAAAAAATCGATTTCTGTTTTAAACAGTTCGATTTTTTTCGGACTTAGGATAATGCCCTGATTGAGCATGATTTTAATGATATGTAAAAGATGTTCTTTATTTTCTTCCTTTGTTTGAGAAAAAACAAGAATATCATCTATGTAAACTACAACATATGATAAATGTCCAAAAATAGAATTCATCCATTTCTGGAATATTTGTGGAGCATTTTTTAAACCAAAAGGCATAACTAACCATTCAAAATGCCATTGTGGACAGCTAAAGGCTGTTAGTTCTATGGAAGTTTGATTAGCAAGTTTAATTTGCCAAAATCCTTATTTGGCATCAAATTTGCTATAATATTTTGCACCTTGTATTTGTTTTATCAGGTGCTCAGCGGTTGGTATAAAGTAACCGTCAAATTTAGTGCAAGAGTTTAACTTGTGGTAAACCATTGATAACCATTCTAGCTTTTTCTTGTTTTATTTCTGCATGATTCTGTACTATGGAAGCTGGAGAGGAATGAGAGCTATGGCTCTTTTGAATTAGTTTGAGGTGTAACAGTTCTTTTATTTGACTGTTAAATTCTTGTTTGTCTATAGGAGATACCATGATGCTATTGACACTTATATTGGAATTTTGATATTGTTCTAAAAGTTCTACAGAACAGTATCTAGGAGATTTTTCAAACCATTTTAATGGGTCATTGGAATATAAAAGGTTCAAGGAACAGTATCTAGGAGATTTTTCAAATCATTTTAATGGGTCATTGGAATATAAAAGGTTCAAGGAGCTTATGCACAGTTTCCTCAAATGGAGTAGTAGTTGGAATATTGTAGGTATAAATGTCGTGGACAGGAGGCATAATTTTTTAAAGATGGTCAATGTTGTTGGAGAGGGGGAATTATCACCACGTTGGGCTGTAGGAGAAAAGTGAGGGGCAATGCGAGCTGGAAGAGAGACACATGGAATGGAGTGTCCATTTAAAGAGAAAAAGTGAGTATTGAATGATGCGAAATGGCGAAGGTTATCAAGTCCTAATAAATAATCGGTATTAAAATCGCTTGGTAATAGGGCAAAGCAAAATTGATAGGTATTGATGGTGTTATGGATATCAGGTAAAGAAATTGAAAGATTAGCAACTTTTTGGGTTCAGGAACTTGTTTACCCATAAAATCAGTTAGAAATGTTTGGTTTCTAATGGAAGAAAAAACTGCTTTGGGATAAAGATTTGCTAAAGCAGACTAGCTTTGGCACCAGTATCCAACAAAGCATGTACTGTTATATCTTCATATTTTGGAAGATGAATGGTCAATGGCAAATATATATGGAGCTGAGCTCTCTTTTTCAAGTCCATTACGGTGGTGTTTTGGGGTTTTTAAGTAGCTGGGCATTATTGTCAAGAAGCCGTAAGGTATGACCTTCGACTGGATTGTTAATATGAAAGCTTGGGCGGCTTGCCATAATAGAATGTGTGGATTATTCACCTTCCTCGTAATGTCTAGGAAGACTAATAGAGGAAGAAATGTGATCCATTGGATTTTTTGTAATAGTAGAAATTGTGTTGCTAGAGGCAACAAAATGTTCTACAGGAAATTGTACTTTAGGTTTTAGTGTTTTGACAAATAGTTGTATGTCATTATCATGACGTAGATGTTGTATATCTACTATTCGTGGTTGTATTATTTTACCAATACCAACATCAAATAATTTGACAAAGTATTTGGGAGTGATGGATCTAAATATAGATGTATCATTTAGAGTCATACAATTTTCCCATTGTATACCGAGAATTTTTTATCCAGGTAATAAACTTATGCCTTTAAGGCTAATAGATAATGTACAAGTCTTTTCGATATTTTGGTCGTAAAGACTTATACAGAAATCAGGATGTATGTTGACCCCAAATAGTCTGTTAGCAAGAATGGATTTAGCACCTCCAATAATGCTACTAAGAGGATTGTTTATGATTTGTTCGTCCATACAAACTATCATTATGGGTGTATCTATTCCACTTCTAAATAAAGCAGTTATTTTTAATTGTATCATACCTATATGTAGGTATTTCATTTTTGGGTAGTTAGACATTAATTTTTCAATTTTTGTTTTGTTAAGGAGGCTGATGGATGTTAGATCATCATCTCCTTTTAGTTGTACATTTCCTTGCATTTGCTCAAAAATGTATGTTTGTTTGTTTAGAAAACAAGATTTAAAAGATGGAGCTTTATAAATCTCACTTTTCTCTCTATAAGGAATAGCCTCTTTTAGTTTTTCTAAGTCTTCATCTGTTGTTTCAAATTGTTCGCCTACACTATCGTGTATTTCATTTGTAGTTACTTCTTCTGAAGTAATACTATTCATATTTACTCTGAATTCTTTATATTTTTCGAAGTTTTCAGCTATTTCTAATTCAGGAGTAATTATGGGAAAATCTTCATATTTATGTATGACTAATAATCCAATTGGATGATTAAGTCTGATTAAATAATCCAAATCTTCTAGACTGGTATTTTTAATCAGGATAGTTAGGGCTTGATATGTCATGGGTTCTATTATCCCATGGGTAATGAATATATTTTCTTTGGAATTATATGCCATATTATGTAGTATACCATAATATCCAAATAGTATTAGAATTATTAAATCTAACGTTACTTAAGTAGTTCGGTAACATTTGAGTTTAATTAATTTTCCTATATAAATAATGTATCCTGGTGAGGATACTCTTTCCTTTGTAGGAAGTTTTAAGGAAGGTAATAAAGGAATAATTTTTATTTGTGGAAGGGTTTTATTTACTGTAATCATGTAGATTTTGAGTTTTTCAAAATCTTTTGTTTAAAAATCTAAATGTCGTTCTGATTCAGAATCAGATTCTGATTCTGATGATTCATAATAAGAAGTAATTTCATAGATAGAGTTACTGTCATCAGAAATTTCATCAAGTGTTCCACTATTAATAGAATAATCATCAAGATTAGAGATGATTATGCTTTTAATATTGACTGGACATTCATCTGCATAATATCTCTCTTTATTACACTTAAAGCATCGGCAATGTCTTTTGCCTTTCTTTTTATTATATTTTTTAACAAATTTCTTTTTGATAAAACGTCTTTCTTTCCTAAACTCAGGTTTCCACCGTCGTTTAGTAATTTTATATTTTTGTTTCTTTCTTTTTGGTCTCCACAAATTCTATGTAGGAAGGCATCCATAAATATAATTTTTATCTTCAAAAAATTTTGAGCAACAATTGTAGCCCATTCTTGATTCTTTGAGATTTTTGCTCATTTCTTTTTGAGTAGAGGTGTTTTCACAAATTTGTTCCATTGTTTCTGTGCATGCTCTTCTAAGCATACCAGTATTGTGTTTATTCTTTAATCCAGTATTGGAGGACAAAAGACTGCTATATTTTTGTAAAATAATATTATTCCATGGAAAAGTGATTTTTGAAAAAAATCCTTGAATCCAAAATTCTTGTTGTTGAGTGTCACCTAAATGGTATATTAGACCTATGTATGTAGTGACAAATTCATCATACATATGTCACATAACTTCATTTTATGAAGTCTTTATTCGTAATTCTTTTGTTCACCCAAGTCAAGACCAGTAAAGTCAGCGACTAAAGTTTTTACAAGGCATTCTATGGCCATTTGTTTATCATCAACTGCTAAAATTTCGACTAGTTTTGTAGGATTATTGAATTCAAAATTTGTCAAACAAGTTAATGCATGTCCTTCCCAGTAAGAAGTAACAAATTGGATATATTCGCTAACATTCATTGCTAGTGGAGGCATAAAAATTGTTCCTTTGATTTTTTGTGTCCAAATTATACAATATTCAGTAAGTGTTTTATACGAAATTTTATCAATATTGAATGTAAGACCCCAAGTAGTGCTCTACCACTACTTTTTAGGTGTCGATTTCTTTTTTTATGATAACTTTTCCAGTCAGATCTTTTACCATAGTTTAACATCATAGAATACGATGGTGGAGTAGGTATTTGAGCTGTGGGCTCAATGTTGTCTCCCTGAGATTCTCTCATCTCGATTTCTTGAGAAGGTTGTTGTGGGACATAGCCCTGTGGGGCTGGAAGATACATAGTACTATGACTACTTTCTCCTCTTTCATGAGTTCTTATTTGGTATTCATCATTAGAATTATCTTTTTATCCTTGGCGTTGGAAAAAGTCAATGACTTCATGATCTTGTTCATAAGAGTCATAGATTTTTTCACTAGAAATTTCACCAAGTAGCTCCTTTTGTTGAAGTTCTAAGAACTCTTGATAAATGGATTTGTCTAATATATTTAAATCCATAATATCTTTTGAAGAATTTAATTTAACCATCTAGTATTTGGTTAATTTTGTTCCTGTGTATAGGAACTTTTGTTTTTGAAGTTTATCTTTGATCTCTTTGAGTTGATCAATGATAAAGTTCAAGATTCCTGCTATGGCAAGATTATCCTTATTTCCTACTATGGTAGGATGGATTGTGTTTTGTATGTGGATTATATGTTCATAATCCATAGTATTGTTTGAGATTTAACACTTGTAAGTGTCGTCTGGAACAAGTATGTCCTTCATGGAGTAAGTTGTTTGTGTTTCTTTTAGCATTATTGGAGGTGCTAAATCCACTCTTGTAAACCTCCACAAGAAGAAGAAAAAGAGGAAGAATAAAAACAAGAAGTAAAAGAAGGAGAAGTAGAAGAAGTAGTAGAAGAAGAAGAAGAGTATGATGATGATGATGAAGAAGACGAAGAAGAAGAAGAAGAAGAAGAAGCAAAAGAAAAAGAAGATGAAGAAGAATTAGAAGAAGAAGAATAACATTAAAAAAAGGAAGAAGAAGAAGAAAGAGAAGAAGAAGATGAAGAAGAAGAAAAAGAACAAGAAGGTGAAGAACAAAGGAAGAAGATAATCATGAAGTAGAAGATGAAGAAGAAGAAAAGGAAAACGAAGAAGAAGAAAAAGAAGACGAAGAAGAAGTAGAGGAAGAAGAAGATGAAGCAGATGTGGAAACAGAAGAAGAAGATAAAGAACAAGAAGAAAATGTAGAAGAAGATAAAGAAGTAGAAGAATATCGAAGATGAACAAGGTGATGAAGAAGAAGAAGAAGAAGAAGTGAATAACAATAATAACAATAATAAGAGAAAGTAGAAGAAGAAGAAGAAGAAGAAGAAAAAGAAGAAGAAACCGAACAAGAAGGAAGAAGAAGAAGAAAGAGATGAACAAGAAGACATAGAAGAAGAAGACGATGAAGAAGAAGAAGAAGAACAAGCAGAAGAAGAAGGAGAAGAAAAAGAAGAAGAAGAAGAGGATAATGAAGATGACAAAGAAAGAGAAGAAGAAGAAGAAGTAGAAGAAGTAGAAGTAGTGGTAGAAGAGGAAGAAGAAGAAGAAGAAGAAGAAGAAGACGAAGGAGAAGAAGAAGGAGAAGTAAAAGAAGAAGCAAAAGAAGAAGGAGAAGAAGAAGGACATGAGGAAGAAGAAGAAGAACAAGAAGAATAAGATGATGATGATAATGATGATGAAGTTGAAGAAGAAGATGATGATGATGATGATGAAGAAGAAGGAGAAGAAAAAGGAGAAGAAGAAGAAGGAGAAGAAGCATAAGAAGAAGAAGAAGGAGAAGAAGAAGAAGAATAAGAATAATAGGAAGAAGAAGATGAAGAACAACAGGAGAAGAAGAAGATGAAGAAAAAACAGAACAAAAAGAAGGAGAAGAAGATGAATACAGCAAAGGAGAAGAAGATGAAGAAGAAGGAGGACAAGAAAAAAAAGTAGAAGAAGAGAAAGATGAAGTAGTAAAAGAAGAAGAAGTAAAAGTAGAAGAAGAAGAAGAAGACGAAGAAAAAGTAGGAGAAGAAGAAGATGAAGAAGAAGAGGAGAAGAACAAAAGAAGAAAATGAAGAAGAAGAAGTAGAAGAAAAAGAAAAAGATGAAGAAGAAGATGAAGACGGTGAAGAAAGAGAAGAAAAGAAAAAGAAGAAGAAGAAGGGGAAGAAGGAGGAGGAGAAGTGGAAGAAGAAGAAGAAGAAGCAGAAGAAGAAGAAGAAGAAGAAGAAGAAGAAGAAAAAGAAGAAGAAGAAGAAGTAGAAAAAGAAGAAGAAGAAGAAGAAGAAGAAAAAGAAGAAGAAGAAGAAGAAGAATAAAGAGAAGAAGAAGAAGAAGAAGAAGAAGAAGTTAGAGAAAGGGAAGAGGAAGAAGAAGAAGAAAAGGAAGAAAGGGAAGAAGAAGAAAAAGAAGAAGAAGATGAAGAAGAAGA
>JAIUJO010000340.1:500028-515028 GCA_023846275.1 Vanilla planifolia
GATGATGTTGAAGAAGAAGGAGAAGAAGAAGAAGAGGAAGAAGAAGAAGAGGAGGGGGAAGAACGAGAAGAAAAAGAAGAGGAAGAAGAAGAAGAAGAAGAAGTTGTAGTATTAGTAGTAGAAGGAAAAGTAGGCGAAGAAATGGTAGTAGTAGATGAAGAGGAAGAAGAACAGGAAGAAGAAGAAGAAGATGAAGAATAGGAAGGTGAAGAAGAAGAAGAAGAATAAGAAGAGAAAGAAGAAGAACAAGAAGAAGACGACGAAGAAGTAGAATAAGAAAAGAAGAAAAAGAAGTAGAAGAAAAAGAAGAAGAAGATGATGAAGAGGAAGAAGAAAAAGAAGAAAAAGAAGAAGATGAGGAAGAAGAAGAAAAGAAGAAGAGAAAGAAGAAGAACAAGAAGAAGAAGAAGAAGTGGAAGAAAAAGAAGAAGAACAAGAAGAAGAAGAAGAAGAAGGAGAAAAAGAAGAAGAAAAAGAAGATGAAAAAGAAGAAGTTGAAGAAAGAAGATGATGGTGAAGAAGAAGAAAAAAAAGAAGAAGGAAAAGGAGATGAAACTGATGAAGATGAAGAAGAAAAATAAGAAGAAGAAGAAGAAGAAGAAGAAGAAGAAGAAGACGGTCATGAAGAAGATGAAAAATAAGAAGAAGAAGAATAAGAAGAAGAAGGATAAGGAGGAGAAGGAGGAGAAGAAAAAGAAGAAGAAGAAAAAGGCCAAGAAGAAGAATAAGAGGAAGAACGAGAAGAAGAAGAAGGCACACACATGAACACATAGGCACATGTAGAGGAACACATGATAAAAAAAATAGGCACACATATGTACAAAAAATACACAAACATGGACAAACGTGCTTGTGCAACTGTACAGGCTCGCTCACATGCACCTAATCATGCACATGATGCACTCATATAAATACTCGCATGCACACACACACATGCATGCGTACAAGCATGCACACACACACCCATGTACACTCATGCACAAACACATAAGCACGCGTAAGCACAAACACATGCACATGCATGTACTAGCATACACACATGTACTCACACATACACACACATGCACACTTATGCACATATAGACAGATAAATGCACCCACACATATGGACAAACATGTGCAGGAACACCCTCAGACACACATGGACTGACACATGAACAAACACGTAAACATATGCATGCATGCACACACAAATACACACAAACACACACATATACACGTACACACACTGACACACGTGCACACACACAGTGACAAACATACACACAAATTGATAGACTAGCATAGACATAGACACATACACATGTAAATGTACATACATAATTACTCACATGCATCCACATAAACACACACTTGCATGCACATATACCTATAAACACACCAACACATATACACACAATGACATACATGCAAACACATACATGCACATACACTTACACACAAATGCAAATACACATACACACAAGCAAATACACACATACAAACAAACATAAACATGCATACACACACACACACACTCACACACACACATATACATGCAATACCCATGCACATACAAGTACAAACACATGCATGCATTTACACAAACACACATACATACACACTTACAAAGATACACACACATGCACACAAAACATGCACACCTATAAGTACACACACATGAATACATAAACTCACAAGTGCACATAGACACACATGCACTCACACTGATGCATAGATGCACATGAACACACATGCACACACACATGTCCACATACACAAGCAAGCATTATGAACATGCAAATGTACACACATGCACACACGCACACATACAAACATGTACAAGCACACACATGCATAGACGCTCGCATGCACATACACATATACAGACACATGCACAAACATAAAGATGTACATAAATACATACAGAGATACACATAGACACTCAAATGCACAAATGCATACACAAACACACACATAAATACACGCATAAACAAATATACATGCACACATACACACATATACATAATAACATTCACATTTAAGTACACACATGCATATAAACCCATGCACATTCCCACACACACACAAGCACACATAAACACTCATATATATGCAAAAATATGCTCAAACACAAACACATAAATGCATAAATGTATACATGAATACACACACACATGCACACACCCACATATGCACACACTCACACAAACCCACACACATGCACACAGCTAAAAACACACACACAAACACTTACACATTCACAAATAGACATGCACACATATGCCTAGGCATACACATGTGCGTACACACCCACACACAACCATTCACACATGCATACAAAGACATGAATGCACACACATACACAGATGCACATACCAACAAATACACACAAACACATGCATACATGCACACACACATGCTCAAGCACTCATGCAAGCACACATGCACACATGTAAACGAGCACACATGCATACATGCAAACAAGCACACATGCTCAAGCACTCATGCAAGCACACATGCACAGATGCACACATGTAAACATAAGACATCTAGACAAGTACACATGCACACATATAAACAAATAAAGATAAACGCACACATGCAAGCACTCATAAACATGTGTAAACACATGCTCACATACACATATTCAAACACACATAAACACAAACACATATGCAACCACACATGCTCACACACACATTTGCACCCACACACACATGTGTAAAAACACACACACACAGTACAAATGCATACACACACTAGAATAAGAAAATACACACCAACACACACACACAAAGGCACTCATATACATATAATTAGGCAAACACATGAACACACATAAACACATACACACACACATACATGTACAAACACACCACTTATAAACTGGTGCAGGCATGCACGCATAGACGTACACACGTATGAATGTAGGCATGTTTACACAAGCACATGCCCCACACACACAAAAGAACACACAAACAAATAATTACACATGAACATGCTCATAAACACTAATGCACATACTACACATGCTTGCATGTACACACACCCACACACACAAGCACCACACAGACACACATAGGCACAAACAAGCACACATATGCAAATATGCATACACACACATGCACACTCACGTGCTTGCATGGACGCATTCACGGACACATGCATGCGAACACACACACATGCATACATATGTAAGTAAGTATATGCCCACACTAAATTATGCACTTGCATACATGCACATTAGCACACACATGTGCATGAACACTCATACATATGCCAAAAACACAAACCTATTCACTCACATGCATACATGCACAAGCATAATGACATCGATGTGAGCACTTACACACGTACAGACATGAACATGCACATGCAAGCACATTAACACATTGAAAGGCACACACAAAAACAAATAAGTGCACATGCACACACATATGCACGTCTATGCACACACATGCACATACACAAGCTTAAGCACTCTGAAACATATACTTTTGCACACACATACATACACATGCATAGGCACTCACAGACATACACACATGCACACATATACACACTCAAAAGCAAACACATATACACATATGCACATACATGCATATAAACACACATACACAAACTCAAAAGAAAACACATATGAACATGTATGTACACACAAATGCATATGAACATGCACATTAATGCATACATACAGACAAACACTTGTACATATATGTGCACGTACACATATACATGCATCTACATCATGTACGAACATACACACACATACATCAACATGGCCTTATACTCAAACATAGAAAAGCACACAAGCATGTATATGTGTGTGCATATGTATGTTTATGGGGGGCGAGTTTTTATGCATGTGTTTTTGCAAGTGTGTTTGCACACTTATGCACCTGTGTGTGTGTGTGTTTATGTGTGTAAGCATATGCAAGCAAGTATATGTGCTTTTGTACATACACGTATGTGTGTGTGTTCATTGGTATGGATGTCTATGGATGTGTGTGTATGTGTGCTCATGCATGTATGTATGTGTGCTCATGCATGTACATATGTATGCATATGGGTGCATATGTGCATTTTTTCGTGTGTTTGTGTGTGTATATGCATGCATGTGATTGTGTATGTGTCTACATGTTTATGCTAGTGTATGTAGGCATATGTGTGTGTTCGTGGCTTACATGAGGTTGTGGATGCTTACAAGTGTGCCTACGTTCGTGTGTATGTGTGTGGGGCTATATGTGGGAGTGTGTGCGTGTGTGCATGTATGTGTATGTATATGTATGTGTGCCTATGTATGTGTGTATGTATGTGTGTATGTCCAAGTGCAGGAGTGTCTACACATGCATGTAGGTTTGTGTGAGCTCATGTGTGTGCATTTTTGTTTGTGTTGTGTTTGTTTGGGTGAGTACTTACGTGTGTGTGTGTGTTATTGTATTTTTGTCTACACATGTGTATATGTGTTCCTTTGTGTGTGTGCGTTTGTGGAGTTGTGCATGTGTATGTAGCTATGCATGAAATTATGTACATGAGTGTGTTGTTGTGTGTGAGCATTAGTGCATGCCTGTGTATGTATGTGTGTGTGTTTGAGTTTATGCATGTGATTGGGTTTATGTGTGTGTGCATGCATGTGCATGTGCATGTGTGTGGTTGTGTACAATTTTGTTTATGGGTGTGTGTGTGTGTTTATGTGCATGTGTGTGTGCACTTATGTATAAGTTTGTGTTTGTGAGTGCATATGCATGAGCATGCATTTATGTGTATGGTTGCATGTGTATGTGTTTGTGGTGTTTGTTTGTTAGCATGTGCATGTGTGTGTAAGTGCATGTTTGTGTTGTGTGCATGTATGTCTGCACATGGGCACATGTGTTTTGGGGTGGGTACAAGTGCATGTGTTTGTTTGTGTATGTACTATGATCTTGTGCATGTGTGTTTGTGTGATTGTGTATGCGTGTATATGCATAATCATACATGTGTGTGTATGTTTGTGCAAATGTGTGAGTGTGTGTGTGTGTGTGCAAGCATGTGTGTCTTCGTATGTCTGTTTGCATGTGTACATGTGTGTGCGCTTTTTTACTCACACGTGCTTATGTGCATGTGTGTGTGTATATATTTTTGTGCATGTGCATTTGTTTGTGTGTGAGTGTGAGCATTTGCATGTGCATATGGGTATGTGTGTGTGTGCATGTGTTTATTCTTGTGTGTGTGCTTATGCATCTATGTATATATATGTATGTGCTTGTGTGTATGTGTGAGTTTGTGTACATGTGAGTGTGTGTGTGTGGGTGTGCAAGTGCATGCTTGCATATTTGTTTGTGAATGTGGGCTTGTGTGTACCTATGTACCTGTACATGTTTATGACTATGCAATTATTCTTGTGTATATGTGTGTGGGCATGTGAATGCATGCCTAAATGAATGCATGCGCATGTGTGTGTGTGCAAGTGTGTGTGAGTTTGGGTTTGCATGGGTGTATGGTGCATGTGTGCATATATGTGTGTGTGCTTTGTTTGCTTTTGTGCATTGGCATGTGTTTGTGTTTGTGTTTATGTGTGTATGTCTATATATCTATGTGCTTGTTTGAGTGCATGCTTGTTAGTGAGTGAGTGTGTGTGTGTGTGTCTATGTGTGTATTTGTGTATATGTGCATATTAGTTTGTGGACATGTGTGTGTTTATGAGTGCATGTGTGTTTGCACATGTTTATTGAGTGTGTGAGTTTATGTTTGTGTGTGTCTGCATGTGTGTCTATGCATGTGTGGGTGCATGTGTATGAGCATTTGTGTGTTTATCTATATGTGTTTGTATGTGTGCATGTGTGTACATGTGTGTTTTCATTTGTGTGTTTGTTGGTTCACATTTGTATGTGTGTATTTGTGTATATGTGCATATTAGTTTGTGGACATGTGTGTGTTTATGAGTGCATGTGTGTTTGTATTTGTGTGTTTGTTGGTTCACGTTTGTATGTGTGTATTTTTGTATATGTGCATATTAGTTTGTGGACATGTGTGTTTATGAGTTCATATGTGTACGTGTCTTTGTGCATTCATGTGTGTGTTTGTGCATTTGTGAGTTTGTGTGAGTGCATGCCTGTGTGGATGTGTTCATGCATATGTGTGTGTGCATGTCTATGCATATGTGTGTGTGTGCCTTGGTTGTGTGTGGGTGTGTATGCATGTGTGTATGAGTGTGTATATATGTATTCTTATGCATTTGTTTTTTGAGTTTGTGCATGATCATCTGTGTGTGTGTGTGCATGGGTATAAGTTTGTATGTGTGTGTGTCTTATGCACATATATATGTGTGTGTGTGTGCACATGCAGGTGTGACTGGGCACACACACATGTGTGTATGTGAGTGTGTGGGTGTAGGTGCATGTGTGTGTGTGCATGTGCTTATGCATGTCTTTTTTAGTATCAGTGCAAGTGGGCTTGTGTGCATGCATATATGTATGTGCATGTTTGTGTGTGTGTTTTCATTTTAACATGCATTTGTTTTTGTGTGAGAGAGTGAGTGCTTGTTTGTGCACGTGTCTATGTGTCCATGTGTGTGTGTACGCATGTATGTGTTTATGCATGTGTGTGTGTGTGTGTCCACATGTATGTCCATGAGTGTATTTACATGCAAGCACGTGTGTGTTTGTGTGCTTGCATGTACATTTGTGTATGTGTGTAGAAGTGTGCATACCGTGTTTGCATGTGTTTGCATGTATTTGTGTGGGTGTATGTTTGTGTGTGTGTGTGTCTGCATGCATGGACATGAGCAGGAATACATGTGTGCATGTTTATGTGTGTGAGTGTGTGTGCATGTATGTGTGTGTGTGTACATGTGCACATGTTTATGTGTTTTTGTGTGTGTGGGCATGTGCTTGTGTGTTTGTGTGTGTACGTGTGCATTTAGGTTCGTGTGCCTGTGTGTTTGTGAGCATGTCTATGTGTGCATGTGTTTATGTGTACGTGTGTCTACGTGCAAGTGTTTGTGTGCATGTGAGTTTTTGGGTATGCTTGTGTTTGTACATCTGTGCACATTTATGTATTGTGTGTGTATGTTTGTGTGAGTGTATGTGTGTTCGTTAGTGTGTGAGCAGAGTGTGCATGGGTAGGCATGCATGTGTGTGTACATGTGTGTGTGCATGTTTGCATCTTTTCGTGAATGTGTGTGTGTAAGAGTCTACATGCATGTGTATGTACATGTGTGTTTGTCAGTGTGTGCTTATATCTGTATGTTTATGTGTGCATCTACACGTACGTGTATGTGTGTGTGCAAGTACATGAGCATGAGTGAATTTTTTAGTGTGTGTTTATGGATTTGTGCATGTGTCTTTATGCATGTCTATGTGTGTTTATGTGTGCATTTAACTAAATGCATGCCTGCATGTGTTTATCTTTGGCTATGTGCATGTGTGTGTATATGTGCATGAACGTGCAGTGTTTGTGTGTGTATGTGTGTTTGTGTTCGTTTGCATATGTGTATGTGTGGTTGTTTGAGTGTGCATGTGTTTGTGTTTGTGATTGTGCATGCATATCCATGTGTGTTTCAATGCATGGGTGTTTGTGTATGTGTGTGCTAGTGTGCATATGTGTGTGTGTGCATGTGCATGTGTATGTAAGCATGTTTTATTGCATATGTGTATGTATTTGTGTAAGGGTGTACATGTGTGAATGTATGTGCATGTGTGGATGTATGTGCATGTGTGAGTGTGTATGTGTTCGTGTGTGCGTCAGTGTTTGTGGAGTTTTTATTTGTTAGTGTTTGTGTATGTATGTGTATTTGTGTATGTGAGCATGTTACATGCACATGCACATGTGTGTGAAGTCTTGTATGTGAGTACGTGAGTGAATATGTGCTCACGCGTATATATGCATGTGTGTGAGCTTGAGTGTATTAGTGCATGTGTGTGTTTGGAATTACATTTGTGTGCATGTGTGTGCATGTGAGTGTGAATTACATTTGTGTGCATGTGTGTGCATGTGAGTGTGCATTCATGTGTGCATGCTTGCATATGTGTAGGTGGGTGAGCACGCCTATGTCTACATGCATGTGGGCATGCATGGGTGTGTTGCTTGTGTGATTGTACGCATATGCATGCATTTGTGTGCATGTTTGTGTACATGTGTGAGTGTGATTTTGCATTCACTATGTGAAAGTGTAGATGTGCGTTTGTGCATAGGGTGCATGTGTGTGTGTAAGTATGTGCATGTGTGCATGCATGTTTGTTTGTTTCTATATGAATGTGTACATGTGTGAGTGTATATGCATGATTGCATGCATGTGGATGGACATGTCTATGCATGTGTGTGTGTTTATTGGTGTGTGTATGCAAGTGTGTGTAGTTGTATGGTGTGCATGTATGTGTGCTTGTATGTGTGTGGGTGGAAGCTTATGTTCTTGTGTGCATGCATTCTTGTACTTGTGTACATGTGTGTGTGTGCATCTAAATGACTATGCATGTTCCTTTGTGCATCTAACTATGAGTGTGTTTATGTGTGTGTGAACATCTATATGCATGTTAGTGGATGTCCATGTGTCTATAAGTGCACATGTGCACATGTGGGTGTACGTTGTGGGCATTTTGTGTGTGTGCATGTCTGAGTATGGTATGTGTGTGTGTGCAAGCATGTTTGTGTGCTTGTGTGATCGTTTGGATGAGTGTGTTGATGTGTTTAAGAGTGTCTTCCTATGTATGTGTATGTGTGCATATGTGTTGTTGCTATTAGTGTGCATTTCAGTGCTTATGCATGTGAATGTTTGTGTGCATGTTTATTATGTTTGCTTATGGGTGTGCATGTGTGTTAATTTGTGCTTGTGTGTGGGTTTGTTTGTGTATGTATGTGTGTGCATGTATTCGTTTACCTACATATGGGTGTTTGTTTGTGTGTGCACACAGGCACATTTTGTGTGCATGGGTTTTCAAGTGTTTCTACGTGTTTATGAGTACAGGTGTGTGTGGGTACTTGTGTGTGCATGTGTGTATGTGTGCATGTATGTGCATGTAGGCACATGTGTGTGTGGTGTACATGTGTGTATTCATTTGTGTTTATTTGTGTGTGCATATATGTCTGATTATGCATCTATATCTACAAGTGTGTGCACTAATTTGTACATGTGTGCAAACATGTGTGTACATATGCATGTGTCTATATGTGTGTGTGCTTGTGTGTGCCTGTGTGTGTACATATTAGTGTGTGTGCAAGTGTGTATGTGCATGCATGTTTGTGTGTGTGCATGCATGTGTGCTAGTGCATGCATGTCTGCATGAGTGTGTGCACTTGTGTGTACACATGTCTATATGTGTGTATAGGTGCATGTGCATGTGCATGTGTGTAAGTGTGCATGTGTGTTGGCACGTACATGTGTGTGTGCATGCATGTGTGCATAAGTTTTTGTGCATGTGACTACACATGTGTGTGTGTGTGTGTGTGTGGTTATGCATGTGTGTGTGTTTATATGTGCTTGTGTCCTTATTTATGTATGTCTATAAATAGGCATGTATGTGAATGTGTGTGTGAGTATGTTTGTGTGCATGCATTTATGCACGTGCATGTCCGTGTGCATGTGTTTGTGTGTGTGTACATGTGTGTATGCATGTGCAGTGTGTGTGGTGTGTGTATATGTGCATGTGTGTGAGTGCAAGTGTGTGTATGAGAGTGACTACATGTGTCTATGTATTCATGTCTGTGTATTTGTGTGTATGCATCACCCACATGTGTGTTTGTATGCATGCACATGTTTGTGTGCATGTGTGTGTGTGAGAGTGCTTATGCTTGTGTATATGTGTGTGTATGTGTGTCTATGTGAGTGAGTGTGAGTGTGTGTGTGTGTATATTTGTGTGTTCATGTGTAGCCATGTCTATGAGCTTGTTTGGGTGCAAATCTATGAGTATTTGTGTGTACGTATGTGTTGCTACACACACTGTGCATGAATCTGTGTGTGCTTGTGTAGGCATATGTATAGAAATTATGTGCATGCATATGGATACAAATTATGTGCATGTGTATGTGTGCATGTTCTAGTGTTTGTTTGTATGTATGCTTGTTTGTGGATGCATGTGCATGCTTGCGTGCATTTGTGTATGTGTGTGTGTGTGTGTGCGAGTATGGGTGCATGCATTTTTGTCCTATGCAAGTGTGTCACCATGTGTGCACATGCATATTTGTATGTGGCTTGTATACATGTTTAAGCAACTGTGTGTATGCATCTAGATGCATGTATCTTTGTGTGCATGTTTATCTCTATGTTGTGCATAATTAGGTGAGTGTTTTTGTGTGCGCATTTATGGGTGTTTTCACTTGTATGTGTGTGTGTTGTGTGTGTTGTGTGTGTGTGTGTGCATGTATGTCGACATGTGTGTGTATACTTGTGCTTGTAAATGTGTGTGCATGTGGGCATAGATTCATGTGGTTGCACTATGCATGTGTTTACGCATGTATGTCTGTGAGAGCATATGTTTTGTGTCTATGTGTGCATGTGTGTGTGTCAGTCTGTGAGTGTGTGGTTTTATGTGTGCAATCATTTGTGTGCATGTGGGCATGTGCAAGTGTTTGTGGGTTTGAATCTTATTTGCATATGCATGTGCCTTTGTGAACTTACGTGGTTGAGCATGTGTGTGTGTGTGCATGTGTGAGTGTGTGTGCATGTGGGTGTTAATGTGCATGGGTGTGTGTGTATGTGTTTGTGTTCATGTGTGTGCATATGTGTGCATGTTTGAGTGCATGTGTATGCATATGTGTGCATGTGTGTGTGTATGTGAGCATTTGTGTGCATATGTGTGCATCTGCGAGTGCATGCATAGATGAGTATGTGTTTGTTTGTGTTTGTGTCAGTGCATTTGGGTGCATGCATATGCGTGTGTGTGTGCATGTGTGTGTGTGCATGTGTGTGTGAGTATGTGTGTGTGCATTTGAATGTGCATGTATTTGTGTGTACATTTTTATGTGTATGTGCATGTGTGTGTGCATGACATTTTGTGCATGTGTATGTGTGCGTATGTTTGTGTATGAGTGTACTCGTTGGAGTGTGCTTGTGTATGTGTGTGCGTGCATGTGTGTATGGTTGCATTCATGTGTGCTTATCTGCATGTGTTCATGCGCATGTGTGTGTGTGAAGAAGAAGAAGAAGAAGAAGAAGAATAAGAAGAAGAAAAAGAAGAAGAAAAGGAAGAAGAAGAAGAAGAAGAAGAGGAAGAAAAAGAAGAAGAAGAAAAAGTCGAAGAAGGAAAGAAGAAGAAGAAGAAGAAGAGGAAGAAGAAGAAGGAGGAGGAGGAGAAGGAGAAGAAGAAGAAGAAGAAGAAGAAGAAGAAGAAGAGGAAGAAGAAGAAGAAGAAGAAGAAGAAGAAGTAGAAGAAAAAGAAGAAGAAGAAGAAGAAGGAAAAGGAGAAGGAGTGGAAGGAGAAGAAGATGATGATGAAGAAGAAGTAGTAGTAGAAGAAGAAGAAGAAGAAGAAGAAGAATTATGTATGTGTGTGTGTGTGTGTGTGTGTGTGTGTGTTGACAAGTGTTTATTGGTGTGCATGTGTATGTGCATGTGTGTATGCAAGTGATTGTGTTTATGTGTATGTGTGAGTGTTTGTGCATTTATGTACACATGTCCATGTATGAGTGAGCATGTGTGCTTTGCTTGCATGCATGTAGGTGTGTTTGGGTGTGTGTTTGTTTGCATGTGCATGTGTGTATGCATGTGTGTGTGTGTGTGTGAGCATGTGTGCAAGTGTGCTTATGTGTGCGTGTATGTCTATGTGTTAGTGTATATACGTTTGTATTCCTCTATGTGTGTGTATTTATGCATGTAGATGTGCATGTCTATTGTTTTTTGTATGCATTTGTGATTGTTTGTCTGTTTGTGTTGTTGTGTGCATGTGCATGTGTGTGTACAAGTGTATGTGTGTGGATGAGCATGTGGATGATGTGGTTTTGCATGTGTATGCATGTGTATTTGTGTGTGTGTATTTGTATAGGATGGAGTAAGTGTGTTTGCAAGTGTGTGCATATTTTTGCACTTATGTGTATGTGTTTATGTGCATAAGAATGTGCACACACAAATATGTGTTTTTTTTTTGCACACACATATGTTTGTGATCATTGGTGTGGATCTGTGCAGGTGTTTCTATTTGTGTGCATGTGTGTGTGCGCATATGGGCACATGTGTATGCATGTGGGTGCATATGTGTATTGGTTCAGGTGTTTATGTACGTGTGTATGTGTGTGATTGTGCTTGTGTCTATTTGTATACGTACATTCTTGTATGTGTGTTTTTGTGTGTGTGCATTCATACATTTGTGTGCTTTGTGTAGTTGTGTGGGTGTATGGGTATAGGTGTGTGTGTGCATATGCATGTTCTTATGGGTATGTGTGTGTGTTCTTGTGTAGATGTTCATGAATGAGTGTGTACATGTACGCACGAGTGTGTGTGTGTCTATGTGCTTGTTTGTTTTGTGTTGTGTTTATGTGATTAAGCGCTTGTGTGACCACGTGTTTGCATATGTGTGCCCACACGTGTGTGTATATCTATGTGTGTGTGTGTGTGTTTCTATGTGGGTGTGCAAATTTGCATGTGCATTTGTGTGTGCATGTGTGTGGTTGTTTCTGTGCTTACATCTGCATGCATATGGATGCATACAATTGTGTGGGAGTGAGTTTGTTTCTATGTGCATGTCTACCTATTTTCATGTTTATTGTGAGTTTTTTGTGCATATGTGTTTGTGTAAACGTGTGTGGCTGTGTGTGTGTGCATGGGTGCACACACATGTGCATGCATTCATGTGAGTGCGTTGTGCATGCTGGAGTGCATGGCACTATGTGAAGGTGTGTGTGTGTTGACGTGTGTGTATGGGTGTGCATGTTCTTGTACATTTGTGTGTATATGCATGTGCTTGTGTTTGTGTACATATATGTGTGAGTGAGTGTGTGTGTACATGTGTGTATAAGTGTTAGTGTACGAGGGAGTGTTAGTGTATGTCTGAGTGTGCTATGGTTGCATCCATTTAGGTGTGTGTGGAACTGTACTTGTGTGTGTTGGTATGCATACATGTGTATATGCATGTGTGTATGCATGTGTGTGTACATGTGTTCTTGTGTGTGTATATGTGTTTGTGTTTGAGCATGTGCATGTGTTTCTCTGTGTGTGTGTGTGCTTATGTGTGTGTATGTGTGTGCATCTATTGTTTTTGGCTTGCATGTGTTTATATGTGTGTATTTGTGTTGTTGTTTGCATGTGTATGTGTGTGCATGTGTGTGGGTTTTCATGTGTGCATGTGTATATGTGTGTATATGTGTGTGCATATGTGTGTTTGTGGGGGGTGAGTTTTTATGCATGTGTTTTTGCAAGTGTGTTTGCATGCTTATGCACCTCTGTGTGTGCACACAAGTATATGTGCTTTTATACATTCACGTATGTGTGTGCGTTCATTAGTGCGGATGTCTATGGATGTGTGTGTATTTCTGCTCATTTATGTACATATGCATGCATATGGGTGCATACGTGTGTTTTTTCATGTGTTTGTGTGTGTGTGTATGTGCATTAAATAAAAATGTGATTGTTTATATGTAACTACATGTTTGTGCTAGTGTGTGTAGACCTATGTGTGTGTGTGTGTGTGGATGCTTACAAGTGTGCCTACATGCATGTGTGTGTGGCTATATGTGGGTGTGTGTGTGTGTGCATGTATGTGTGTGTACATATATGTGTGCCTATGCATATGTGTATGTATGTGTGTATGTCCATTTGTAGGAGTGTCTACACACGTTTGTAGGTTAGTGTGTGAGCTCATGTGTGTGCATTTTTGCTTGTGTTGTGTTGTGTGGGTCAGTACTTACCTGTGTGTGTTATTGTATATGTGTCTACACATGTGTATATGTGTGTGTGTGTGTGCATGTGTGTGCTTATGTGTGTGCGTTGTGTTCCTTTGTGTGTGTGTGTGTTTGTGGTGTTGTGCATGGGTATGTTGCTATGCATAAGAAATTATTTACATGAGTATGTTGTTGTGTGTGAGCATTTATGCATGCCTGTGTATGTATGTGTGTGTGTTTGAGTTTATGTATGTGATTACATTTACGTGTGTGTGCTTGTGGACAATTGTGTGTATGGGTGTATGTATATGTGTTTTTGGCATTTCTTTGCTAGCATGGGCTTGTGTGTGTAAAAAGATGATGAAGAAGAAGAATAAGAATAAGAAGAAAAAGAAGATGAAGAAGATGAATAAGAAGATGAAGAAGAGGAAGAGGAAGAAGAAGAAGAAGATAAAGAAGAAGAAGGAGAGGAACGAGAGAAGAAGAAGAAGAAGGAGAAGAAGAAGAAGAAGAAGAACAAAAGGTAGAAGAAGAATAAGAAGAATAAGAAGAAGAAGAAGAAGAAGAAGAAAAAGTAGTAGAAGAAGAAGAAAAGCAAGTAGCACAAGAAGAAGAAGAACAAAAAATGAAAGAAGAATAAGAAGATGCAAAAGAAGTGGAAGAACTAAAAATAAGAAGAAGAAGAAGCGGTAGAAGAAGAAAAATCAGAAAAAGAAGAATAAGAAGAACAAGAAAACGAAAAAGAAGTAGAAGAAGAAGAAGAAAAAGAAGAAGAAGAAGGTGAAGAAGTAGAAGAAGTGAAAGGGGAAGAAGAAGATGAAGAGAAAGAAGAAAAAGAAGTAGTAGTAGTAGTAGAAGAAGAACAAGAAGATATAGAAGAAGGAGGAGAAGTGGAAGATGATCAAGAAGAAGTAGAAGTAGAAGAAGAAAACAAAGAAGAAGAAGAAGAAGAAGAAGAAGTGGCATAAAAAGAATAATAAGAAGAAGAACAATAAGAAGAAGAAGAAAAAAAAAGTAGTAGTAGTAGTAATAGAAGAAGAGGACGAAGAAGAAGAAGAACATGATGACGAAGAAGAAGGAGAAGAATAAGAAGAAGAAGATATAGAAGGAGCAGAACAAGAAGAAGCAAAAGAAGTGGAAGAAGAAGTAGAAGATGAAGAAGATAACGAAGAAGCAGAGGAAGTGGAAGAAGAAGAGGGAGAAGAACAGGTAGTTGTAGTAGAAGAAGAAGA
>JAIUJO010001381.1:2500-5000 GCA_023846275.1 Vanilla planifolia
TTCTACTTCTTCCTCTTCTTCTTTCGATTCTCCTCCTTCTTCTTCTTTCTCTTCCTCATTTACTTCTTCTTCTTCTTCTACAACTTCTTATTTGCCTTCTTCATCTTGTTCTTCTTCTTCTTTTTCTTCTTCATCTTTTTCTTCTTCTTCTTCTTCTTCTTCTTCTTGTTCTTCTTCTTCTTCTTCTTCATCTACCTCTTCTTCTTTTTAGTTTTTTCTTCTTATTTTTCTTCGTCGTCTTTTTCTTCATCTTCTTCGTCTTTGTCTTCCTTTTCTTCTTCTTTTTCAACTTCTTCTTATTCTTCTTGTTTTTCTTCCTCTTCTTGTTCTTCTTCATCATCTTCTCCTTCATCTCACTCTTCTTCTTCCCCATCTTCTTCTTCTACTGCTTCATCTAATTTTTATTCTTCTAATTTTTCTGGTACTTCTTCTCCATTTATTATTCTTATTATTATTTTTGTTATTTTTCTTCTTTTTCTTATTCTTATTCTTCTTCTTCCTCCTCCTCCAAATCTTCTTCTTATTCTTCTTCTTCTTCTTCCTCTCCTACTTAAGCTTCTTCAACTTCTTCTTCTTCTTCTTCTCCTTCTTCTTCATCGTTTTCATCATCATCATCATCATCCTATTCTTCTTATTCTTCTTCTTCTTCTTCATCTATGCCTTCTTGTTCTTCTTCTTATTTTTCTTCTTCTTCTTCATCATCTTCTTCTGCTTCTTCTTTTTCTTCTACTTTTTCTTCTTCTTCTACTTCTTCTTCTTCTTTTCTTCTTCATCTTCACCTTTTCTTTTTCTTCTACATCGCTGTCATCGTCATCATCTTCTTCTATTTCTTCTTCTCCGTCTTTTTATACCTCATCTTCTTCGTCTTCATCTTCTTCGTCATCTTCTTCTTCCTCTTCTTCCTCATCTTCTTCTTCTTCTTCTTCTTTGACTTCTTCTTCTTCTTCATCTTGCAATTTTTGTTCTTCTTCTTCTTCTTCTTCTTCTTCTACTTGTTCTTCTGCTTCATCATGATCATCATCATCTTCTTCTTCTTCCACCTTTTTCCTTTTGTTTTTCTTCTCCATTATCTTCTTCTTCTTTGCGTTCTTCTTATTTTTCTTCTTCATCTTCTTCTTCTTCTTCCTCTTCTTCTTCGTCTTCTTGGTCTTCGCCTACTTTTTCTTTTTCTTCATCTTTTTCATCTTCTTCTTCTTCGTCCTCTTCTTCTTCTTCCCTTCTTCTTCTTCTTCACCATCGTCTTCTTCTTCTTCTTCCATCTCTTCTTCTTCCTCTTCTTCTTCTTCTCCTTCTCCTTCGCCTTCTTCTTCTTCATTGTAGTCTTCTACTTCTTCATTTTCTTCTTCTTCTTCTTCTTCTTCTATTTCTTCTACTTCTTCTTCTTCTTCTTCTTCCTCTACCACCTCTTTTCATCTTTATCTTCTTCATCATCTACTACTTCTTCTTCGTCTTCTACTTCTTCTTCTTCTTCTTCTTCTCCTTTGTTTTCATCTACTTCCACTTCTTCTTCTTCTTCTTCTTTTTCTTCATCTTCTTCTTCTTCTTTTCCTCTTCTTCTTCTTCTTCTTCCTCTTCTTTTTCTTCTTCTAGTTCTACTTCTTCTTCGTCTTCTTCTTCTTCTTCTTCTTCTTCTTCCTCTTGTTCTTTCTCTTCTACTTCTTCTTTGTCTTCTTCCTCTTCTTCTTCTTCTTCTTCCTCCTCTTCTACTTCTTCGTCTTCTTCTTCTTATTCTTCTTCTTCTTCTTCATCATTATCTTTTCTTGTTCTTCATTTTCTTCTTCTCCTTCATTTTCTTCTTATTCTTCTTCGTTTTCTCCGTCATCATCTTCTTCTTCTTCTAATTCCCCTACTTCTTCTTCTAGTTCTTATTCTTGTTCTTCTTCTTCTTCTTCTACTTCATCTTCTTCTTCTTCTTCTTCTTCTTCTTATCTCCTTCATCTTCTTCTTGGACTTTGTCTTCTTCTTCTTCTTCTTCTTCTTGTTCACCTTCTTCTTCTTCTTCTTGTTCATCTTTATCTTCTTTTTCTTCTTCTCCATCATCGTCCTTATCATCATCTTCTTCCTTTTCTTCTTCTTCGTCTTCTTCTTCCTCCTCTTCTTTGTCTTCATCGTTTTTGTCATCTTCTGCTTCCTCTTTTTCTGTTTCTGCTTCTTCTTCTTCTTCTTCTTCTTCTTCATCTTCTTCTTTTTCTTCTTCCTCTTCTTCTACTTCCTTTTCTTCTACTTCTTCTTTTTCATCCAATTTTTCTTCTTCTTCTTCTTGGTCCTCTTCTCGTACTTCTTCTTTTTCTTCTTCTTCATCATCGTGATCATCATCATCATCTTCTTCTTCTTCCACTTGTTTTTCTTCTTTTTCTTTTTCGTCTTCTTGTCCTTCTTTTTTGCCTTCATATTTTTCTTCTTCTTCATTGTTGTCTTTTTCTTCTTCTTCTTCTTCTTCTTCTTCTTCTTCTTCTCCTTCCTCCTCCTCCTCTTCTTCTTCTTTTTCTTGATCTTCTTC
>JAIUJO010001381.1:7500-20000 GCA_023846275.1 Vanilla planifolia
CTTTCTCTTTTACTTCTTCTTTGTCCTCTACTTCTTCTTCTTCCTCTTCTTCTTCTCCTCCTCCTCCTCCTCTTTTGTCTTCCTCCTCTTATTGTTCTTCTTCCTCTTCTTCTTCTTCTTTGTCTTCGTCTTCTTCTTCTTCGCCTTCTTCTTCTTCTTCCTCTTTCTATTCTTCTTCCTCTTCTTCTTCTTCTTCTTTTTCTTCTTCTACTTCTTTGTCTTCTTTTTCTTCTACCTCCTCGTCTTCCTCTTCGTCTTCTTCTTCTTTTTCTTCTTTGTCTTTTTCTTCATTGTCTTCTTCTTCTTTTTATTCTTCTTCTTTCTCTTCTTCTTCTTCTTCTTCTCCTGTTTGTATTCTTCTTGTTTTTTTTTCTTCTTCTTCTCATTTTTCCTCTTCTTCTTTTTCTTTTTTTTCTTTTTCTTCTTTTTCTTCTTCTCCTTTCACTTCTTCTTCTCTTCTTTTGTCTTCTCCTTCTTCTTCTTCTTCTACTACTACTACATTTTCTTCTTCTTCTTCTCCTTTCTCTTCACCTTCTTCTTCTTCTTCTTCAACTTTTTCTTCTTATTTTTCTTCTTCTTTTTCTTCTTCTTTAACTTCTTCTTCTTCTTCTTCTTCATGAGCTTCTTCTTCTACTTCTCCTTCTACTTCTCCTTCTACTTCTTATTTTTCTACTACTTCTTTGTCTTCTTCTTCATCTACTTCTCTATCTTCCTCTTCTTCGTCTTCTTATTTTTTGGCTTCTTCTTCTTTTTCATCTTCCTTTTCTTCTTCTGCATCTTCTTCTTCTTCTTCTTCATTTTCTTCTTCTTCTTCGTCTTCTTCTTTTTCGTCCTCCTCTTCTTATCATCATCTTCTTCTTCTTCTTTTTCGTCTTCCTCTTCTTCATCTTCTTCTTGCTCCTCTTCTTTATCTTCTTCTTCTTCTTCTTCTTCTTCTTCTTCTTTTTCTTCATCTTCTTCTTCTTCTTCTTCTTCTAATTCTTCTTCTCCTTCTTCTTCTACTTCTTCTTCTCCTTCTTCTTCTTCTACTACTTTTTCTTTGTCTTCATCTTCTTCTTCTTCTTCTTCTTCTTCATCTTCTTCTTATTCTTCTACTTCATCTTCTCTGTCTTCTTCTTCTTCTTTTTCTTGTTCATCATCATCTTCTTCTTCCCCTTCTTCTACTTCTTCTTGTTCATCTTCTTTTTTTTGTCTTCTTCTTAGTCTTCTTTTTCTTCCTCATCATCATCTTTTTCTTCTTCTTCATCTTCTTCTTCTTCTACTACTCCTTTTTCTTCTTCTTCTTCTTCTTCTTCTACTATTACTATTAATACTAGTTCAACTTCTACTTCTTCTTTTTCTTCTTCTTCATCTTATACTTCATCTTTTTCTTATACTACTTCTTCTTCCACTTCATCATCATCATCAACTTCTTCTTCTTCAGTCTATTCCTCTTTTCTTCTTCTTCTTCTTCTCCTTCTTTTCATCTTCATCCTCTTCTTCTTCTTATTCTTCTTTTTCTTCTTCTTCTTCTTCTTCTTCTTCTACATCTTCTTCAACGTCTTCTTTTTCTTCATCAACATCATCATCATCTTCTTCTTCTTTTTATCTTCTTTTTCTTCTTAATCTTCTTCTTCCTCTATATCTTTTCCTTCTTCTTCTTCTTCTTCTTCCTCATCTTCTTCCTCTTCTTCTCCTTCTTCTAATTCTTCTTCTTCTCTATCTTCTCCTTCTTAATATTGTTTTATTTTCTTCTTCTTCTTCTTCTTCTTCCTTGTTTGCTTTTTGTTCTTCTTCTTCCTCTTCTTCTTCTTCGTCTCCTACTTGTTCTTTTTCTTAAACTTATTCTTCTACTTCTTCTCCTACAATTCCCTCTTCTTCTTCTTCTTTCTTTACTTCATCTTCATCTTCTTCTTCTAGATCTTCTTCTTCTTCTTCTTCTTCTTTTTGTTCTTCTTCTTTTTTTCTTCCTCTTCTCCCTCTTCTTTTTGCTCTTCTTCTCCTTCTTTTTGTTCTTTGTTTTCCTCTTCTTCTTCTTCTTCTTCTTCTTCTTTTGCTTGTTCTCTTTTTTATTGTTTTCTTCTTCCTCCTATTCGTCTTCTTCATCATCGTCTTCTTCATCTACTTCTTCTTCTTCTTCTTCTTCTTCTTCTTTGCCTTCTTCTTCTTATTCTTCTTCTTCCTCTCCTTCTTCTTCTTCTTCATCATCTTCCTCCTCTTAATCTTCTTTTCTTTATTAATTTTTTCTTCTTTTCTTTCTTCGTCTTTTCATCATCATCATCATCTTCTTCTTATTCTTCTTCTTCTTCTCCTTCCTCTCCTTCTTCGTTTCTTCTTTTTCTTCTTCTTCTACTTCTTCTCCATGAAGTTCTTCTTCTTGTTCCTTTTTTTCTTCTTCTTCATCTCCTTCTTCTTCTTCTTCTTCTTTCTTCTTCTTGTTCTACTTCTTCTTCTTCTTCTTCTTTTTCTTCTTCTTCATCTTCTTCTTCTTCTTCTTCTCCTTCTTCTTCTTCTTCTTCATCATCTTTTACTTCTTCTTCTTCTTTATCTTCTTCGTCTTCTTTCTTCTCCACTTCCTCCTTCTATTCCTCCTTCTTCCTCTTCTTCTTCTTCTTCTTCTTCTTCTTCTTTTATTCTTCTTCTTCCTCCTCTTTTTCTTCTTCCTCCTCTTTTTCTTCTTCCTCTTCTTCATGTTCTACATCTTCTTCTTATCCTCTTGTTGTTGTTGTTGTCATTGTTTCTCTTCTTCTTCTTCTTATTCTTCTACTTCTTCGTCGTCTTCTTTTACTTCTTCTTCTTCTTCTACTTCTACTTCTTCTTCTTCCTTTACGTCTTCTTCTTCTTCTTCGTCTTCTTCTTCTTCCTCTTCCTCAAATTCTAGTTCGTCTTCTTCTTCTTCTTCGTCTTCTCTTCTTCTTCTTCTTCTTCTACTTCCTTTTCTTCTTTTACTTCTTCTCTCCCTTCTTTGTTTTCTTCTTCCTCTTTTCTTCTTCTTCTTTTTCTTCTTCTTCTTTTTATTCTTCTTCTTCTTTTCTTCTTCTTCTTTCACTACTTCTTCATCTACTTCTCCTTCTTCTTCTACCTCTTCTTCACCTTCTTTTCTCCCTTTATTCCTTCTTCTTCTTCCTTTTCTTCTTTTTCTTCTTGTTGTTGTTCTTCTTCTTCTTCCTCTTCGTCTTTTTCTTCTTATTCTTCTTCTTCTTCTCCCACTTCTTCTTTATCTTCTTCTTCATCTTTTTCTTAGTCATCTTCTTCATCATCTTCTTCTTCTTCATCTTCTTTTTCTTCTTGTTCTTCTTCTTCTTCTTTTTCTTCTACTTCTACTTCTCCTTTTTCTTCTTCTCCTTCTTCTTCTTCTTCTTCTTCTCCTTTTCCTACTTCTTATTTTTCTTCTTCTTCTTCTTCTTCTTGTTCTTCTTCTCCACTTTTTTATTCTTCTTCTTATTATAGTTCTTTTTCTTCTTTCGTTATTCTTATTGTTTTCTTCTTCCTCTTCCTCTTCTTTTTCTTCCTCTTCTCCTTTTCATCTTCTTCTTCTTCTCCTTGATCATCAGTTTCATCATCGTCATGTTCTTCTTCTTCTTCTTCTTTTGCTTCTTCATCTTCTTCTTCTTATTTTCCATCTCCTTCTTTGTCCTTTCCTTTTACTTTTTCTTCTTCTTCTTCTTCTTTATCTTCATCTTTGCCTTTCTCTTCTTCTCCTTCTTCGTTGTAGTCTTCCTCTCTTTCTTCTTCTTCATCATCTTATTCTTATTCTTATTTTTCCTCTTCTTCTTCTTCTTCTTCTTTTCTTCTTCTTTTTCTTCTTCTCCTTCTTCTGCTTCTTATTCTTCTTCATCTTTTTCTCCTTCTTCCATGTTCTTCTTCTTCTTCTTCTTGTTCTTCTTCTTCTACTACTTCTTCACATTTGAATTCTCCTTCTTCTTTTACTTCTTGTTGTTCTTCTTCTTCTTTCTCTTCTTCTTCATCTTCTTTGTCTTCATCTTCTCCATCCTCTTCTTCTTCCTCTTCCTCTTCTTCTTCTTCTTCGTATTCTTCTTCTTCTTCTTCTTCTTCTTCTTCTGCTTCTTCTTCTTCTTCTTCTTCTTCTCTTCTTTTTTAACTTCTTCTTCCTCCTCTTCTTCCTCATCTTCCTCTTCTTCGAATTCTTCTTCTTCATTTTCTTCTTCTTCTTCTTCTTCGTCTTCTTTTACTTCCTCTTCTTCTTCTTCTTCTTCTTCCACTTCTTCTTCATCACCTTCTTCTTCTTCATCTTCTTCTTCTTCATCTACTTCTTCTTTTTATTCTTCTTCTTATTCTTCGTCTTCTTCTTCTTCTTCCACTTCTTCTTCTTGTTCTGTTTTTTCTTCTTCTTCTTCTTGTTCTTCTTCTTCTTCTTCTTCATCTTCTTCTTCCACGTCTTCGTCTTCCCCTTCGTCGTCTTCCTTTTCTTTGTCTACTTTTTCTTCTTGTTCGTCTTCTTCTTCTTCTTATGCATCTTCTTTTTCTTTTTCATCTTAATCTTGTTCTTCTCCTTGTTCTTCTCCTTCTTCTTCTTCTTCTTCTTCTTCGTCTTCTTCTTCTTCTTCTTCCTCTTCTCCTTCTTCTTCTTATTCTACTTCATTTTCTTCTTCTTCTTCTTTTCTTCTACTTCTTTTTTTTCTACTTCATATTTTCATCAACTTCAGCTTCTTCTTCTTCCTCTTCTTCTTCCTCTTCTTCTTCCTCTTCTTTTTTTCGTCTTTTTCTATTTCTTTTTCTTCATCTTCCTCTATTTCTTCATCATCTTCTTCTTCTTGTGCTTCTTCTTCTTCTTCTATGTCTAAACTTTTTTCCTCTTCTTTGCTTTCCTCTTCTTTTACATCTTCTTCTTCTTCGTTTTCTTCCTCTTCTACTTCTTCATCTTCTTCTTCTTTTTCTTCTTATTCTTCTTCTTCTTCTTCTTCATCATCTTCTTTCTCTTCCTCATCTTAGTCTTCTTTTTTTCGTCTTCTTGTTTGTCTTCTTCTTCTTTTTTTCATGAACTTCTTTATCTTCATCGTCTTCTTCTTTTTCTTCTTCTTCTTCTTCTTCTTCTTCTTCTTCTTTATCTACTTCTTCATTTTCTTCTTCTTCTCGTTCATCTTCTTCTTCTTCCACTGCTTCTTCTTCTTTTTCTTCTTCTTATTCTTATTCTCTTGTTTGTCTTCTTTTTTTCCTCTCCTTTGTTTTCTTCTTCTTTGACTTGTTCTTCTTCTTCTTCGTTTTCTTCTTCTTCTTCTTCATCTTCTTCATCTTCTTCTTCTTCTTCTTTAATTCCTTTTTCTACTTCATTTTCTTCTCCTTCTTCTTTTTTGTTCTTCTTTTACTTCTTCTTCTTTGTCCTCTTCTTCTTCTTCTTTGTCATCTTTTTTTTATTATTGTTGTTCTTCTTCTTCTTCATCTTCTGCTTCTTTTTTCTCTTCTTCTACTACTACTTTATCATCTTCTTTTTCATCCTCTTTTCTTATTCATCATCTTCTTTGTCTTCTTCTTCTTGTTTGTGTTCTTCTTCTTCTTCTTTGCCTTCTTCTTCTTCTTCTTCGTCTTCTTCTTCTTTTTCTTTTTCTTTTCTTTCTTCTTCTACTTCTTTTACTACTGCTACTTCTTCTTGTTCTTCTTTTTTTATCCTTCTTTTTCTTCTTCTTCTTCTTCTTCTTCATCTTTCCTTCATTTTCATTTTCTTCTTCTTCTTCTTTATCATCTCCCTCTACTTATTCTTCTTCTACTACTTCTTCTTCTACTCTCCTTTGTCTTCTTTTGATCTTCTTCTTCTTTTTCTTCTTCTTCTTCTACTTCTTCTTCTTGTTCTTCTTTTTCTTCTTCTTCTTCTTCTTTGTCTTCTTCTTCTTCTTTTCTTCTTCTTCTTCTTCTTCTTCTTCTTCTTCTCCATCTTCTTCCTCTTTGTCTTCTTCTTCTTCTTCTTCTTCTTCCTCTTCTTCTCCCTCTTCTTCTTCTTCTTCGGCTTCTTTAACTTCTTCCCCTTCTTCTACCTCTTCTTCTTCTTCGTCTTATACTTCTTCTTGTTCTGCTTCTTCTTTTTCTTCTTCCTATTCCTCGTCTTCTTCTTTCTATTCTCCATCTTCCTCTTCTTTGCCTTCTTCCTTTTTGTCTACTTCTTCCTCTTCTATGTTTTCTTCTTCTTCTTCTTCTTCATTGTCTTCTTCTTCATCGTCTTTTTCTTCTTCTTCTATTTCTTTTATTTCTCCTTCTTCGTCTTCTTCTTCTAATTGTTCTTCTCCTTCTTCTTCTTCGATAACTTCATCTTCTTCTTTGTCTTCTTCTTCCTCTTCGTCTTGTTCTTCTTCTTCTTCTTCTTCTTCTGCTTCTTCTTTGTCTTCTTCTTCTTCTTCTTCTTTGTCGCCTTCCTCTTCTTCCTCTTCTTCGTCTTTCCCATCTTAGTCTTCTTCTACTTCGCCTTCTTCTTCTTCGTCTTCTTCTTCTTCTGTTTCTTTTTCGTCTTCTTCTTCTTCTTCTTCCTCTTCTTCTCTATCTTCCACTTCTTCTTCTCCTTCTTCTTCCACTTCTTCTTCTTCTTCGACCTCTACTTGTTCTTCTTGTCGTTGTTCTTCTTCTATTTCTTCTTCCTCTTTTTCTCCTTTTTTTGTCTTCTTCCACTTCATCTTCTTCTTCTTTGCATTTTTCTTTTCCTTCTTGTACTTTGTCTTCTTTTTCTCCTTCTTCATTTTCTTCCTCTTCTTCTTCTCGTCCTTCTTCTTCTTATTCTTCTTCTACTTCTTCTTCATTTTCTTCTTCTTTTTCTTCATCTTATTCTTCAACTTTTTCTTGTTCTTGTACATCATCTCCGTCTTGTACATCATCTTCGTCTTCCCTTCTTCTTCTTCTTCTTCTTCTTCGTCTTTATCTTCTTCCTCTTCTTCTTCTTCTTCTTCCCCCTCTTTTTCTTCTTCATGTTCTTCTTCTTCATCTTCTACTACTTCTTCTTCCTCCTCCTCTTTTTTTTCTTCTCCGTGTTCTTCTTCTTCGTCTTAATCTTTTTCGTCTTCTTCTTCGACTTTCTCTTCTTCTTCTTCTTCTTGTTCTTCTTCTTCTTATTCTTCTTAGTATTCTTCTTCTACTTCTTCTTCGTCTTCTTCGTCTTCTTCTTCTTCGTCTTCTTCTTTGTCTTCTTCTTCTTCTTCTTTTTTCTCTTCTTCCTCCTCTTCTTCTTCTACTTCCTCTTCATCTTCTTCTTCATCTTCTTCTTCTTCTACGTCTTCTTCTTATTCTTCGTTGTCTTCTTCTTCATCTTCTTTTTCTTCTTCTTCTACTTCCTTTACATCTTCTTCTTTTTCTTGTTCTTCTCCTTTTTCTTCTTCGATTTCTTCTTCTTCTTCTTCATCTTCTTCTTCTACTTCTTCGTCTTCGTCTTCTTCTTCTTCCTATTCTTCTTCTTCAACTTCTTCTTCTTCTTCTTCTTCGTCCTTATCCTCTTCTTTGATTTTCCCTTCTTAGTCTTCTTCTTCTTCGACTTCTTCTTCTTCTTCTTTCCTATTCTTCTTCTTCTTCTTCTTCTTCTTCTTCTGCTCCTTCTTCCACATCTTTTTTTCTTCTTCCTCTTCTTCTTTTTCTTTGACTTCTTCTTTTTCTTCTTCTTCTTGTTGTTGTTCTTCTTCTTCCTCTTTTTCTCCCTTTTTTGTCTTCTTCTTCTTTGTCTTCTTCTTCTTTGTCTTCTTCTTCATCATCTTCTACTTCTTCATCTTCTTCTTCTTCATCTTCTTCTTTGCCTTCTTCTACGTTGTCTTCTTTTTCTTCTTCTTCTTCTTTTTCTTCCTCTTCTCCTTCTCCTTCTTCTTCTTCTTATTCTTCTTCTAAATCTTCTTCGTTCTCTTCTTCTTCTTCTTCTTCTTATTCTTATTCTTCTACTTCTTCTTCTTATTATTCTTCTACTCCTTCTTATTCTTGTTCTTATACTTCATCTTCTTCTTCTTCCTCTTCATCTTCTTCTTTTACTTCTTCTTCTTCTTCTTCTTCATGTTCTTCTTGTTCATTTTCTTCTTATTCGTCTTCTTCTTCATCTTCTTCTTCTTCTTCTTCTTATTCTTCTTCTTCTTCGTACTCTTCTTCTCCTTATTATTCTTCTTCTTCTTCCTCCTCTACTTCTATGTTTTGTCCTTCTTCTTCTTTCCTCCTTTCAGAAAAAAAAACACAATTTTGGGGAGAGCTCCATTGCATAGTTGGCCGGGGTGGAGCGCTCTTTCTTTCTGTGTGGGACGATGCCGGGGAATGCATCGAGGCGGCGTTGGAGTCTTCTTTTAAGGAATTTGATGAGGAGAAAATCGGAATGGAAAATTTCCGATTTGGAAAATGAAGAGACAAAAGAAAGAAAGAAAAAGTATATTCTGATCTTTATTCAAGAAGATCCACCCATGTGGTAATTTATAAGGATACTGAGCAGAAGGAAAATTCGATTTCTAGTAGAAATAAAAAGAATACTAGTCAAAATGATGATCTGGTGAAAATGGAAGAGGTAGAAATAAGTGGATTCGTATTCATAGTAAGGTCCTCATACAAAAGAACGAAATGGTTAATAATACAATCAACCAACGAATTACTATGTCCTTAATAGCCAGTTGATCACACCTACAACCAAAATGGAAACCAAGCGTTTCATAAAATAACATCTTGTTCTTGCATCGAAACATATAAATGTTGACTAATCTGGCTAATGCGAAACTTGGTACAAGATAATGGTTCAGTAATTGAAAAATTAGATTATTCAGGAATGTACATTGAATGCTAATATCATACATGAAATCTCTGGTAGCGAATCCATAATCATAATCATCATCATCATTGTCCCAGAATAAATTAAACAAAACATATGGTAGAACTAGGAAACTTATTGTATAAGGCTGCCCCAATGCTATATGAAAAAAAAGGAGAAGAAGAAGAGGAAGAAGAAGAAGAAGAAGAATAGAGGAGGAGGAAGAAAAAGAATATGAAGAAAAAGAAGAGGAATAAAAAGAGGAAGAGAATGAAGAGAAAGAAGAGAAAGAAGAAGAAGAAGAAGAAGAGGAAGGAGATGAAAAAGAAGAAGATGAAGTAGAACAAGAAAATGAAAAAGATAAAGAAAAAGAAGAAGAAGAAGAAAAGAATGACGAAGAAGAAGAAGATGAAGAAGAGGAAGAATAAGAAGAAGAAGAATAATAAGAAGCAGAAGAGGAAGAAGAAGAAGAAGACGAAGAAGAAGAAAGAGAAGAAGGTGAAGAAGAAGAGGAAGAAGTAGAAGAAAAAGGAGGAGGAGGAGGAGGAGAACAAGAAGAGAAAGAAGAAGAAGAAGACGATGAAGAACAAGAAGAAGACGACGAAACAAAAGATTATGACGAAGAAGAAAATGAAGAGGAAGAAGAAAAAGTAGAAGAAGAAAAAGAAGAAGAGAAAGAAGAAGAAGAAGAAGAAAAAGAAAAAGATGAAGAAGAAGAAAAAGAAGAAGAAGAAGAAGAAGAAGAAAAAATAGAAGAAGAAGAAGAAGAAAATGAAGAAAAAGAAAAAGAAGGTGAAGTAGGAGAAGAACAAGAAGATGGAGAAGAAGAAGAATAGGAAGAAGAAGAAAAAGAAGGGGAAGCAAGAGAAGAACAAGTGGATGGAGAAGAAGTACAACATCAAGAAGAAGATGAAGAACAAGAAGAAGAAGAAGATGAAGAAGAAGAAGACGAAGAAGAAGAAGAAGTTGAAGAAGAAGAAGAAGAAGAAGAAGAAGAGGCAAAAGTCAAAGAAAAAGAAGGAGAAGAAGAAGTTGAAGAAGTCGAAGAAGAACGAAAAGAAGAAGTAGAAGTAGATGAAGAAAGAAGAACGAAAAGAAGAAGGAGAAGAAGAAGGAAAAGAAGAAGAAGAAAAGTTGACGAAGAAAGAGAAGAAGATGATGAAGGCGAAAATGAAGAAGAAGAAGAAGAAGAGGAAGAAGATGAAGAATGAGAAGAAGAAGAAGAAGAAGAACAAATAGAAGGCGAAGAAGACTAAGAGGGAGTAGACGAAGACAAAGAAGAAAAGTTGAGGAAGAGGAAGAAGAAGAAGAAAAAGAAGATGAAGAAAAAGAAGAACAAGATGATGAAGAAGAAGAAGAAGAGGAAGAAGAAGAAGAAGAAGAAGAAGAAGTACTAGTAAAAGAAGAAGAAGAAAAAGAAGATGAAGAAGAAGAACAAGAAGACAAAGAAGAAGAAGAAGAAGAAGAAGAAGAAGAAGAAGATTTTGAAGAAGCAAAAGAAGAAGATGATGAAGAAGAAGAAGAATTGGAAGAAGGAGAAGAGGAAGAAGATCAAGAAGTAGAAGAAGAAGAAGAAGGTGGGGAAGAAGAAGAGGAAGAAAAGAAGAAGAAGAGAAGAAGATGAAAGAGAAGAAGACAAAGACGAAGAACAACAAAACAAAGAACAAGAAGAAGAGGAAAAAGACGAAGAAGAAGAAGAAGAAGAAGAAGAAGAAGAAGAAGACAAACAAGATTAAGGCAAAAAGGGGGAAGAAGAAGAAGAGAAAGAAGGACATGATGAAGAAAAAGAAGAAGAAGAAGAAAAGGAAAATGAAGAAGAAGAAAAAGAACAAGAAGAAGAAAAGGAAGAAGAAGAATATGGAGAAGAAGAAGAAGATGATGATGATGAACAAGAAGTAGAAGGAGAAGAAAAAGAAGAAGAAGAAGAAGAAGTAGAAGAAAAAGAACAAGTAGAAGAACTAGAAAAGGAAGAAGAAGTTGATGAAGAAGAAGAAGAAGAAGATTATTAAGAAGCACAATAAGAAGTCTTAAAACAAAAGAAAGAAATTGCACTAGAAGAAGAAGAAGAAGAAGCACATGAAAATGAAGAAGATGAAGAAGTTGAAAAAGAATTAAAAGAAGAAGGAAGAAGAAGAACAAGAGGAGAAGAAGAAGAAGATGATGAAGAAGATGAAGAAGATGAAGAAGACGAAGAAGAGGAAGAAGAAGAAGGCGAAGTAGAAGAAGAAGAAGAAGAAGAAGGTGAAGAAGAAGAAGAAGAAGAAGAAAAACAAGAAGATGAAGAAGAAGAAGAAGAAGAAGAAGAAGAGGAAGAAGCAGATAAAGAAGAAGCAGAAGGAGAAGAATAAGAAGAAGAAGACGAAGAAGAAGAAGAGGTTGAAGAAGAAGAAGAATCATGAGAAGAAGAAGAAGAAGAAGAAGAAGAAGGATAAGAAGAAGAAGAAGAAGAAGAAGAAGAAGTAGAAGATGCAAATAAGAAGAACAAGAAGAAAAGAAGAAGAAGAAGAAAAAGTGAAGAAAAAGAAGAAGAATAAGAGAAAGAAGAAGAAAACAAAGAAGAAGAATGCGAAGAAGAAAAGTAGTAGTAGTAGTAGTAGTTGAAGATGAAGAAGAAGAAGAGGAACACGAAGAAGTGGAAGAAGAAAAAGAGGAAGAAGAGGCAAAAGAAGTAGAATAAGTTCAAGAAGTAGAAGAGGAAGAAGAAGAAAAGAAGAAGAAGAAGAAGAAGATGAAGAAAAAGAGACGAAAAAGAAGGAAAAGATGAGGAAGAAGGAGAGGAAGAAGATGAGTAGGTGGAAGAAGAAGAAGTAGAAGAAGAAAAATATTTTGACGAAGAAGTTGAAGAAGCAGAAGACGAAGAAGAATAAGAGGAAGAAGAAGAAGAAGAAGAAGAAGAAGAAGAAGATGACGGACAAGAAGAAGAAGAAGAAGAAAATGGAGAAGAAGAAGAAGAAGAGGAAGAAGAAAAAGAAGAAATGGGAGGGGAAGAAGGAAACGAAGGAGGAGAAGAAGATGAATAGGAAGAAGAAGAAGAAGAAGAATAAGAATAAGAATAAGAATAAAAAGAAGTAGAAGTAGAAGAAGATGATAAAGAAGAAGAAGAAGAATAAGAAGGATAATAAGAAGAAGAAGAACAAGATGAAGAAGAAGAAAAACACGAAGAAAAAGAAGAAGAACATGAAGAAGAAGAGGGCAAAGGAGGAGGAGGAGAAGAAGAAGAAGAAGAAGAAGAAGAAGAAGAAGAAGAAGAAAAAGTAGAAATAGAAGAACAAGTAGAAGAAGAAGAAAAAGAAGAAGAAGTAGAAGAAGAAGTATAAGACGAAGAAGAAGAAGAAGAAGAAGAGGAAGAAGAAGAAGAAGAACAAGAAGAAGATGATGAAGAAGAAAATGAAAAAGAAGAAGAATTAGATGAAGTATAAGAAGAAGATGAAGAAGAAGAAGAAGTAGAAGAAGAAGAGGAAGAAGAAGAAGAAGAAGAACAAGGAGATAAAGAAGAAGAAGAAGAAGAACAAGGAGATAAAGAAGAAGAAGAAGAAGAACAAGGAGATAAAGAAGAAGAAGAAGAAGAAGAAGACGCAGTAAAAGAAGATGATTAAGAAGAAGAGAAGAAGAAGAAGAAGAAGAAGAAGTAGAGAAAGAAGAAAAAGATTAAGTAGATGATGATGAAGCAGAAGAAGAAGAAGAAATTGATGATGATTATGATAATGAAGAAGAAGAATAATAACAACAAGAAGAAACAGACTTCGAAGAAGAAGAAGAAAAAGAAAAGAAGAAGTAGTAGATGAAGAAGAATAAGAAGATGAAGAAGTCGAAGAAG
>JAIUJO010001381.1:35000-40000 GCA_023846275.1 Vanilla planifolia
AAGAAGAAGAAGAAGAAGAAGAAAAAAGATGAGGATGAAAAGGAAAAAGAAGAAGAAGAAAAAGATAAAGAAGAAAAAGACAGAGAAGAGGTAGAAGAAGACGATGAGGAGGAAGAAGAAGAAGAAGAGGGTAAGGAAGAAGAAGAAGAAGAAGAAGAAGAAGAAGTGGAAGAAGAAGAAAAAGAATGAGAAGTGGGAGAAGAAGTAGAAGAAAAAGAAAGCGGTGAAGAGTAAGAGAAATAAGACAATGAAAAAGAGGAAAAAGATTAAGAAGTGAGAAGAAGAAGATGACGATGATTAAGAAGGAGAAAAAGAAGTCGAAGAAGAAGAAGAAGGACAAGAAGAAGAAGGGGGAGAAAACGAAGAAGAAGAAGAAGAATAAGGAGTAGGAGAAGAAGAAGAAAAAGAAGAAGAAGAAGAAGAAGAAGGAGAAGAAGAAAGAGGAGAAAAAGAAGTGGAAGAAGAAGGGGAGGAATAAGAAAAAGTGGATGAAGGCAAAGAAGAAGAAGAAGAAGAAGAAGAAGAAGAGTAAGAAGTTGTAGAAATGAAGTAGAAGAAGAAGAAGAAGAAGAAGAAGACAAAGAAGGAGAGGAAGCCAAAGAAGAAGAAGAAAAAGAAGAAGAAGAAGAGGTTGAAGAAGAAGAAGAGGAAGAAGAAGGAGAAGAAAAGAAGAAGAAGAAGAATAAGAATAAGAATAAGAAGAAGATGATGATGATGATGAACGTGAAGAAAAAGATGAAGGAGAAGAAGAAGGAAAAGAAGAAGAAGAAGAAGAAGAAGAAGAGGAAGAAGAAGATGAAGAAGAAGAAGAATAAGATGAAGAAAACAAAGACAAAGAAGACGAAGACAATGAAGAGAAAGAAGAAGAAGAGGAAGAAGAAGAAGGGGAAGAAGATGATGAAGAAGAAGAAGGTGAAGAAGAAGAAGAAGAAGAAGTACAAGAAAAAGATGAAGAAGAAGAAGAAGAAAAAGAAGAAGTAGAAAAAGATGAAGAAGTTGAAGAAGACAAAGATGAGGAAGAAGGAGAAGAAGAAAAAGAAGAGAAAGAAGAAGGGGAAGAAAAAAAGAAGTAGTAGAAGAAGATGAAGAAGAAGAAGAAGAAGAAGAAGAAAGAGACGGAGAAGAACTAGAAGAAGCAGAAGAAGAGAAGGATGATGATGATGAAGATGCGAAAGAAGAAGAAGAAGAACAAGATGAAGAAGACGAAGAAGTATAAGAAGAAGAAGAAGAAGATGAAGAAGAAGAAGAAGAAGAAGAAGATGACAAAGAAGAAGAAAAAGTAGAAAAAGACAATAAAGAAGAAAAGAAGAAGAATGGAAGAAGAACCAGATGAAGGAGAAGAAAATGAAGAAGAAGAAGTTGAAGATGATGATGATGAAGAAATCGAGGAAGAAAAAGAAGAAGAAGAAGAAAATGTAGAAGAATAGGGACAAGAACAAGATAAGGATGAAAAAGAAGGCGAAGAAGAAAAAGTAAATGAAGAAGAAGAAGAAGAAGAAGAACGGGAAAGAGAAGAAGAAGAAGAAGAAGAAGAAGCAATAGGCGAAGAAGTAGATGAAATTGAAGAAGAAGAAGAGGAGGAAGGAGAAGAAAAAGAAGAAAGAGATGTAGAAGAAGAAGTAGAAGGAGAAGAAGCAGGAGAAGAAGAAGAAAAGAAGAAGAAGATGATGATGTACAAGTAAAAGAAGTAGAAGAAGATGAAGAGAAGAAGAAGAAGAAGAAGATGACAAAAAGAAGATGAAGACAATGAATATAAGGCAAAGAAGAGGAAATTTAAGAGGAGGATGAAAAGAAGAGAATAAGAAGAAGAAGAAGAAGAAGAAGAAGAAGAAGAAGAAGAAGAAGATGGTGACGAAGAAGATGACAAAGTAGAAGAAGTAGAAGATGAAGAAGAAGAAGAAGATGAAGGAAAAGAAGAAGAGGACGAAGAAGATGACGAAGAAGAAGTAGAAGAAGAAGATGTTAACGATGAAGAAGAAGGAGAAGATGAAGAAGACAAAGAGGAAGAAGAAGAAGAAGAAAAAGAAGAAGAAGATGAAGAAGAAGGCGAAGAAGAAGGAGAAGGAGAACATGAAGAAGTGGAACACAAAGAAGAAGAAGTAGAAGAAAAAGAACAAGAAGTAGAAGAAGAAGAAGGAGAAGTAGAAGTAGAAGAAGAAGACAAATAAGAGGAAGATGAAGAAGAAGTAGAAGAAGAAGAAGAAGAAGAAGAAGAAGAAGTAGAAGGAGAAGAAGAAGATTAAGAAGAAAAAGAAGAAGATGATGAAGAAGAAGAATAACAATAATAAAAAGAATAGTAAGAAAAAGAAGAAAAAGGAGAAGAAGAAGATGATGATGAAGAATAAGAAGAAGAAGAAGAAGATGATGATGATGAGATGAAGAAGAAGAATTATAAGAAGATGAAGAAGAATAAGGAGAAGATGAAGAAGAAGATAAAAAAGAAGTACAAGGAGAAGTAGTAGTAGTAGTAGAAGATGATGAAAAACAACAATACGAAGAAGAACAAGAAGAGGAAGTAGACGAAGAAGATGAAGACAAAGAAAAAGTCGAAGATGAATAAATGAAGAAGAAGAAGAAGAAGAAGAACGAGAAGATGATGAAGAAGAAGAAGAAGAAAATGAAGAAGGAGAATGAGAAGAAGAAGGAGAAGAGGAAGATGGAGAAGAAGAAGAACCAGAAGAAGAAGAAGGAGAGGAAGAGGAAGGATAAGAAGTAGAGGAAGAAGAAGAAGAAGAAACAGAAGAATGAGAAGAAGAAGGAGGAGAAGAGGAAGATGAAGAAGAGGTAGAAGGAGAAGAAGTAGAAGAAGAAGAAGAGAAGTAGAAGAAGAAGAAAATGATAAAGAAGAAGTAGAATAAGACAAACAAGAAGAAGAAGAACAAGAAGGTGAAGAAGAAGAAGAAGAAGAAGAAGAAGAAGAATAAAAACAAGAAGAGGAAGAAGAAAAAGAAGAAGAAGGTGAAGAAAAGGAAGTATAAAACGAAGAAGAAGAAGAAGACGAAGAAGAAGAAGAATAAGAAGATATAGAAGAAGACGAAGATTATCAAGAAGGAGAAGAAGAAATGAAGAAGAAGAGGAAATAAAAGTAAAAGAAGAAGAAGATGATGTTGAAGAAAAAGAAGGAAAGAAATAAGAATAAGGTGAAGAAGAAGAAGAAGAAGAAAAATAGGTAGAAGAAGGAGAAGAAGGAGAAGAAAAAGAAGAAGATGATGAAGAAGAAGAAGGAGAAGAAGAAGAAGGAGAAGAAGAAGAATAAAGAAGAGAAGAAAAAGAACATGAAGAGAAAGAAGTAGTAGTAGGAGAAGAAGAAGAAGAAGAAGAAGAAGAAGTTGGAGAAAAAGAAAAAGTGGTCAAAGAAGTAGTAGTAGAAGAAGAACAGAAGGAGGGAGAGGAAGAAGATGAAGTAGATAGATAAAAAGAAAAAAGACAAAGAAGAAGACGACGACGAATAAGGGGAAGAAGAAGGAGAAGAAGGAGAAGAAGAAAAAGAAGAAGGGGAAGAAGAAGAAGATGATGATGATGAAGAAGAAGAAGAAGAAGTTGATGATGAAGGAGAAGAAGAATATGAAGAAGAAGAAGAAGAAGGAGAGGAAGATGAAGAAGAAAAAGATGAAGAAAAAGAAGAAAATGAAGAACACAAAGACAAAGAAGAGGAGGAAGAAGAAGAGTGAGAAGAAGAAAAATGAAGAGAAGAAGAAGAAGACGAAGAAGAGGAAAAAGATGAAGAAGAAGAAGATGAAGAAGAAGAAGATGAAGAAAAAGAAGATGACAAAGAAGATGAAGGGGATGAAGAGGATGACGGAGAAGAAGCCAAAGAAGAAGAACATGATGAAGAAGAACAAGAAGAGGAAGACGTGGAAGAAGAAGGAGAAGAAGGCAAAGAAGAAGAAGAAAAAGAAGAAGAAGAAGAAGAATAAGAAGAAGAAGAAGAAAAAGAAAAAGGAAGAAGAAGAAGAAGGAGGAGGATAAGAAGAAGAAGAAGAAAAAGAAGAAGAAAAAGAAAAAGAAGACAAAGAATAAGAAGAAGAAGAAGAAGAAGAAGAAGAAGAAGGACACAAAGAAGAAGAAGAAGTAGGGGAAGAAGTAGAAGAAGATGAAGAAGAACAAGAACAGCAAGAAGAAAAAGAAGAAGATGAAGAAGTGGAAGAAGAAGACGAAGAAGAAGAAGAAGTAGAAGATGAAGAAGAATAAGAAGATGAAGAAAAAGAAGAAAAAGACGAAGAAGTAAAAGAAGAAGAAGAAAAAGGAGAAGATGACCAACAAGAAGAAGAAGAAGAAGATGAAGAAGAAGAAGACGAATAAGAAGTAGAAGAAGTAGAAGATTATGATAAAGAAGAAGGAGAAGAAGAAGAAGACGAAGAAGAAGAAGAAGAAAAGGATGAAGAAGAAGATGATTTTGATGAAAAAGAAGAAGAAGAGGAAGAAGAAGGTGAAAAAGATAGTGGAGAAGAAGAAGAAGAAGAACACAAAAAAGAAGAAGAAGAAGAAGAAGAAGAAGAAGAAGACAAATAAGAAGAAGATGAAGATGAAGAAGATGAAGAAGAAGAAGAAGAAGAAGAAGAGAAGTAAAAGCAGAAGAAGAAGATGAAGAAGAAAAAGAAGAAGATGTAAAAGAAGAAGAAGATGATGAAGAATAAGAAAAAGAATAGTAAGAAGAAGAAGAAAAAGGAGCAGAAGACAAAGAAGAGAAAGGTGAAGAAGATGAAGAAGAAGAGGATGAAGTGGAACAAGAAGAAGAGGAGGAAGAAGAAGAAGACGAAGAAGAAGAAGACGAAGAAGAAAAAGAAGATGAAGAAGAAAATGATGATGATTAGGATGAAGAAGAAGAAGTAGAAGATGATGAAGAAGAAGAAGACGAAAATGTTGAAGAAGAAGATAAACAAGAGGTACAAGAAGAAGTAGTAGTAGTAGAAGATGATAAAAAGGAGGAATAATAATAAGAAGAAGAAGAATTGGAAGTAGACATAGAAGATGAAGACAAGGAAAAAGTGCAAAATGAA
>JAIUJO010001381.1:52500-62500 GCA_023846275.1 Vanilla planifolia
AGAAGGTGATGATAATGAAGAAGAAGAAGAAGAAGAAGAAGAAGAAGAATAAGAAGAAGAACTAGAGGACGAAGAAGAAGATGAAGAAGAAGAAGACAATGAAGTTGTAAAAGAAGAAGTAGAAGAAGATGAAGAGGAAGATAAAGAAGAAGAAGAAGAAGAGGAGGAGGAAGAGAAGAAGAAGAAGAAGAAGAAGAAGACAGAGAAGAAGAAGATATAGAAGAAGAAGTCTAAGAAGAAGAACGAGAAGAAGTTGAAGAAGAAGAAATAGATGAAGAAGAAGAAGATGAAGAACAAGAATAAGAACAGGAAGTAGTAGAAGAAGAAGAAGAAGAAGAACAAGAATAAGATAAAGACGAAGAAGATAAGAAGAAGAAGAAGAAGAAGAAATAGGAAAAATAGGAGAATTTGACGAAGAAGAAGACGAACAAGAAGAAGGCGAAGAAGAAGAAAGAGAAGTAAAAGATGAACAAGAAGAAGAAGTTGAAGAAGAAGAAAAAGACGAATAGGAAGAGGTAGAAGAGGAAGTTGAACCAAAAAAAGAAGGTGAAGAAGTAGAAGAAGAAGGAGAAGAAGAAAAAGAAGAAGAAGATGATGAAGAAGTTAAAACAAAGAAGAAGATGACGAAGAGGGAGGAGAAGAAGAGGAAGAAAAAGAAGAAGAAAAAAAGAAGTAGAAGAACAACAAGAAGACGAAGAAGATAAAGAAGAAGAAGAACAAAAAGAAGAAGTAGAAGTAGAAGAAGAAGAAGAAGACGAAGACGAAGAAGAAGAAGAAGATGAATGAGAAAAAGAAGAAGAAGAGGAAGACGAAGAAAAAGAAGAAGAAGAAGGAGAAGAAGAAGATGAAGAAGAAGAATAAGAAGATGAAGTAGGAGTAGAAGAGGAAGACGAAGAAGTAGAAGAAGAAGAATAAGAAGATGAAGAAGAAGTCAAAGAAGAAGAAGAGGAAGAAGAAGAAAAGAACAAGGTGGAGTTGGAGAAGGTGAAGAAGAAGCAGAAGAAGAAGAAGAAGACAAAGAAGAAGAAGAAGAAGAAGAAGATGATGATGATGATTATGATTATGATGATGAAGAAGAAGAAGAAGATGATGATAAAGAAGAAATAGAAGAAGAAGAAGAAGAAGAACAAGAAGAAGGATGAGAACAAGAAGAAGGATGAGAACAAGAAGAAGAAGAAGAACTATAAGTAAAAGAAGAAGGAGAGGAAAACAAAGAACAAGACGAAGAAGATGAGGATGAAGTAGAAGAAGAAGAAGGCCAAGAAGAGGAAAGGAAGAAGAAGTAGAAAAAGAAGAGGAAAAAGAAGAAGAAGACGAAAACAAAGAAGAAGAAGAAGAAGAAGAAGAAGAAAAAGGAAAAAGATGAAAAAGATGGAGATGATGATGATAATAAGGAAGAGTAAGAAGAAGAAAAATAAGTACAAGAAGAAGAAGAATAAGAAGAAGAAGAAGAAGAGGAAGATGAAGAAGAAAATGAAGAAAATGAAGAGAAGAAGAAGAAGAAAAAGATGAAGAAGAAAAAGTAGAAGAAGAAGAAGAAGAAGGAGGAGGAGGAGGAGGAGGAGAAGAAGAAGAAGAAGAAGAAGAAGTGGAAGAAGAAGAAGATGAAGTAGAAGAATAAGAGGAAGAACAAGAAGAAGAAAACGAAGAAGAAGTTGAAGAAGAGGAAGATGAAGAAGAAGAAGAAGAAGAAGAACCAGAACAAGAGGAAGAAGAAGAAGAAGAAGAAGAAGGAGATGCAGAAGAAGAGAAAAATACGAAGAAGAAGAAGGCGAAGAAGAGGAAGAAGAAGAAGAGGAAGAAAAAGTAAAAGAAGAAGAAGAAGACAAAAAAGAAGTAGAAGAGAAGATGAAGAAGACGAAGAAGAAGAAGAAGAAGAAGAAGAAGATGATGATGATGAAGAAGAAGAATAATAAGAAGAAGAAAGAAGTAGAAGAAAAAGAAAGAGAGGAAGAAGAAGAAGACAAAGAAGAAGAGGAAGAAGATGAAAAAGAAGAAGTAGAAGATGAATAGGAAGAAGAAGAAGAAGAAGAAGAAGTAGTAGAAGAAGGAGAAGAAGAAGATGGAGAAGAAGAAGAAGAAGAAGGAAAAGAAGCAGAAGATGAAGAACTAGAAGAAGAACAAGAAGAAGAAGTAGAAGAAGAAGAACAAGAAGAAGAAGTAGAAGAAGATGATGAAGAAGAAGAAGAAGAAGTAGAAGGAGAAGAAGAAAAGGAGAAGAAGAACAAGAAGTAGAAGAAGAAAACTAAGAAGAAGAATAAGAAGTCAAAGAAGAAGAAGAAGAAGAAGAAGAAGACGAAGACGAAGAAGAAAAAGAAGCAGGAGAGGAAGAAGAAAACAAAAAAGGGGAAAAAGAAGAAGAAGAAAATGAAAAAGAAGAAGAAGAAGAAGAAGAAGGAAAAGAAGGAGAAGAAGAAGAGGAAGAATAGAAAGAGAAAGAGAAGAAGAGGAAGTAGTAGACAACGAAGAAAAAGAGGAAGAGGAAGAAGATGATGAAGAAGAAGAAGAAGAAAAAGAAGATGATGAAGAAGGAGGAGGAGGAGATGGAGAAGAATAAGAAAAAGAAGAAGAAGAAGAACATGAAGGATGTGGCAAGAAGAAAAAGAAGAAGAAGAAGAAGAAGATGATGAAGAAGAAGAAGAAGGTGAAGAAGATAAAAAAGAAGAAGAAGAAGAAGAAGAAGAAGAAGAAAAAGAAGTACGAGAGGAAGACGAAGAAGAAGAACAAGTAGAGGTAGAAGGAGAGAAGAAGACAAAGAAGAAGAAGAGGCTGAAGAAGAAAAAGAAGAAGACGAAAATGAAGAAGAAGAAGAAGAAGAAGAAAAGATGATGATAGTGGCACTGGTAAGGAAAAGTAAGAAGAAGAAGAAGAGAAGCAGAAGAAGAAGAAGAATAAGAAGAAGAGGAAGATTAAGATGAAGAAGAAGATGATGATGAAGAAGAATGAGAAGGAGAGAAAGAAGAAGAAGAAGAAGAAGAGGAATAAGAGTAGAAGAAGAAGAAGAAGAAGCAGGCAAAGAGGAAGAAGAGGAAGAAGAAAACGAAGAGGGAGAAGAAGAAAGAGATGAATGAGAAGAAGAAGAAGAAGAAGAGGAAGATGAAAAAAAGAAGAAGGAGAAGAAGATGAAGAAGGAGAAGTAGACTAAGAAGAAGAAGAAGAGTAAGTCGAAGAAGAAGAAAAAGAAGAAGAAGAAGAGAAAGATGAAGAGGAAGAAGAAAAAGTAGAAGAAGAAAAGGAAGAAGAAGAAAAAGAGAAGAAGGTGGAGATGGAGAAGAAGAAGAAGAAGATGGAGAAGAAGAAGAAGAAGACGAAGAAGAAGAAGAAGAAGAAGATGATGATGATGATGATGAAGGAGAAGAAGAAGCAAAAGATGAAGAAGAAGAAGAAGAAGAAGAAGAAGATGGATGAGAAGAAGAAAAAGAAGAAGAAGACGAAATAGAAGGAGAAGAAAACAAAGAAGTTGACGAAGAAGACGAGGATGGAGAAGAAGATGAAGAAGATGAAGAAGAGGAACAGGAAGAAAAAGTAGAAAAAGAAGAAATAGAAGAAAAAGAAGAAGACGAAAATAAAGAAGAAGAAGAAGAAGAAGAAGAAAAGAAGAATAAAAAGATGGTGATGATGATGATGATAAGGAAGAGTAAGCAGAAGAAGAACAAGAAGAAGAAGAAGTAAAAGAAGTAGAAGAATATGAAGAAGAAGAAGAAGAGGAAGATGAAGAAGAAAATGAAGAAGAAGAAGAAGAAGAGTAAAATGAAAAAGAAGTAAAAGAAGAAGAAGTTGGAGGAGGAGGAGAAGAAGAACCAAAACAAGAGGAAGAAGGAGATTTAGAAAAAGAGAAAAAGATGAAGAAGAAGAAGAAGAAGGTGAAGAAGAGGAAGAAGAAGAAGAGGAAGAAAAGTAGAAGAAGAAGAAGACAAAAAAGAAGAAGAAGAGAAGAAAAAGAAGAAGAAGAAGAAGTTGAAGAAGAAGAATAAGAACAAGAAGAAGAAGATCAAGAAGAGGAAGAAGAAGAAGAAGTAGAAGTAGAAGTAGAAGAAAAAGAAAGAGGAAGAAGAAGACAAAGAAGAAGAGGAAGAAGATGAAGAAAAAGAAGCAGAAGACGAAGAAATAGAAGAAGAAAAAGATGAAGAAGACGAAGAAGATAAAGAAGAAGAAGATGATGATGAAGAAGAAGAAGATGAAGAAGAAGACGGGGATGAAGAAGAAGAAGTAGGAGAAAAAGAACAAAAGCGGAAAGAAGAAGAAGAAGAACAACAACAAGAAGAAAAAAGGAGAAGGAGAAGAAGAAAAAGGAGGAGAAGAAGAAGAAGCAGAAGAAGAAATCTAAGAAGAAGAATAAGAAGCTGAAGAAGAAGAAGAAGAAGAAGATGATGAAGAAAAAGAAGAGGTAGAAGAAAAAGAAGACAAAAAAGAAGTAAAAGAAGAAGAAGACAAATAAGAAGAAGAAAAGGAAGAAGAAGAAGAAGAAGAAGAATAAAAGAAGTAGAAGAAGAAGAAGAAGAAGGAAAAGGAGGAGAAGAAGAAGAAGAAGAAGAAGTAAAGAAGGAGAAGTAGAAGTAGAGGAAGAAGATGAAGAAGAAGAATAAGATAAAGAAGAAGAAAAAAAAGAAGAAGAAGACGAACAAGAAGAAGTAGCAAAAGAAGAAGAAGAAGAACAAGAAAAAGAAAAAGTAGAAAAGGAAGAAGAAGAAGAATAAGAGGAGTAATAGAAAAAAGAAGGAGAAGAAGAAGAAGAAGAAAAAGAGGAAGAGGAAGAAGAGAAGAAGAAGAAGAAGATGACGAAGAAGAAGAAGGGGAAGAAGAAGAAGATGCAAAAGAAGAATAAAAGGATGTAGAAGAAGAAGAAAATGAAGAAGAAGAAGAAGAAGAAGAGGAAGAAAAGTAAGAAGAAGAAGAAAAAAAGAAGAAGAAGAAGAACAAGAAGGCGAAGAAGAAGAAATAAAAGAAAAAGAAGAAGAATAAGAAGAAGAATAAGAAGAAGAAAATGAAAAAGAAGAATAAGAAGAAGAAGAAGATGAAGCATAAGAAGCAGAAGAAGAAGAAGAAGATGATGAAGAAGAAGAAGAAGAATAAGATGAAGAAGAATAAGATGATGATGATGAAGAAGTAGAAAACAGAAGAGAAAGAAGAAGAAGAATAAGAAGAAGAACATAAGTAGAAGAAGAAGAACAATAAGAAGATGAACAAATAGAAGAAGAAGAAGAAGAAGACGATGAAGAAGAAGAAGAAGAAGAAGAAAAAGAAGAAGAAGATGAAGAAGAGGATCAAGAATGAGGTGAAGAAGAAGAAAAAGAAGAAGAAGATGAAATAGTAGAAGCAAAAGAAGAAGAAGAAGAACACGAAGAAGAAGAGACAAAGAAGATGCAGACCAAGAAACAGAAGAAGATGAGGAAGAAGAAGAACAAGAACAAGAAAAAGAAGAAGACAAAGAAGAAGAGGAAGAAGATGATGAAGAAGAAATAGAAAATGAAAAAGAAAAAGATGTAGATGAAGAAGAAGAAGACGAAGACAAAGAAGAAGATAAAGAAGAAGATGAAGAAGAAGAAGGAAAAAGAAGAGGAAGAAGGAGAGGAAGAAGAAGAAGATGAGGAAGACAAACATGAAGAGGTTGAAGAAGAAGAACAAGATGATGATAAAGAGGAAGAAGAAGAAGAAGAAGAAGAAGTAGAATAAGAAAAAAAAGTAGAAGAAGAAGAAGAATATGGAGAGGAAAAAGAAGAAGAAGAAGATGAAGAAGAAGAAGATAAAGAAGAGGAAAAAGAGAAGAAGAAGATGAAGAAAGAGAAGAAGAAAGAGAAGAAGAAAAAGAAGAAAATGAAGAAGTGGAAGATAAAGAAAAACAAGAAGGAAAACAAGAAGAAGAGCAAAAAGAAGAAGAAGAAGATAAAAAAGTAGATGAAGAAGAAGAAGAAGAAGATGAAGATGATGATGAATGAGAAGAATTAGAAGAAGAAGAAGAAGAAGAAGAAGAAGATGAAGAAGATGAAGATGACGAATAAGAATAAGAATAAGAATAAGAAGAAGAAAAAGAAGAAAAAGAAGAAGAAGGATCATAAGAAGACGAAGAACAAGATGAAGAAGAAGAGGACGACCAAAAAGGAGAAGATTAAGAAGAAGAAGAAGAAGAGGAAGAAGAGAAGAAGAAGAAGAAGAAGAGGAAGATGAGAAGAAGAAGAAGAAAAGGAAGAAGATGATGAAGAAGAAGAAGAAGAAGAGGAGAAGAAGAAGCAGAAGAAAGAGAACAAGAAAGAGAAGAAGACGAACAACTAGAAGATAAAGAAAGAGAAGAAGGAAAATAAGAAGATAAAGAAGAAGAAGATGATGATGATGATAAAAAAGTAGATGAAGAAGAAGAAGAAGAAGAAGAAGAGGAAGAAGAAGAAGAAGAAGAAGAAGAATAAGTCAAGGAAGAAGAAGCAGAGAAAGATGATGAAGAAGAAGAAGAAGAAGAAGAAGGGGAAGAAGAAGAAGTAGGGCAAGATGAAAAAGAAGGAGGAGAAGAAGAAGATGAAGAAGAAGAAGAGAAAGAACGAGAAGAAGACAAAAAAGAAGAAGTCGAAGAACAAGAAGTGGAAGAAGAAGAAGAAAATGAAGAAGAACAAGAATAAGAAGAAGGAGAAGAAGGAGAAGAAGGAGAAGAAGGAGAAGATGAAGAAGAAGATCTAGAGGAATAATAACAATAAAAATAATAGTAATAACAATAATAATAATAATAATAATAATAATAATAATAATAATAGTAATAATAATAATAATAATAATAAGAGGAAGAATAAGAAGATTTAGATGAATAAGAAGAAGAAGAAGAAGTTGAAGAAGAAGGCGAAGATGAAGAAGAAGAAGAAGATGAAGAATAACAAGAGGAAGACAAAGAAGAAAATTAAGAAGATGAAAACGAAGAAGAACATGAAGAAGAAGAAGAAGAAGAAGATGATGATGATGATGAAGAAGAGGAAGAAGAAGAAGAAGAAGAAGAAAAAGATGTAGAAGAGGAAGATAAGGAAGAAGAAGAAGAAGGACAAGAAGAATAAGAGGAATAATAATAATAATAATAAGAAGAAGTTGAAGAAGAAAAAGGAGAAGAAGAAGTAAAAGAAGAAGAAGGAGAAGAAGAAGAAGAATAAGAAGAAGAAGAAGGTGAAGAAGAAGAAGAAGGAGAAGAAGGAGAAGAAGAAGAAAATGATGAATAAGAAGAATAAGAAGAAGAAGAAGATGAAGAAGAAGAAGAAAAAGAAGAAGAAGAAAAAGAAGAAGAATGAGACTAAGAAAAAGTAAAAGAAGAAGAAGAAAAAGAAGAAGAAGAAAAAGAAGAAGAAGAAGGCGAAGTTGGAGAGGACGAAGAAGAACAATAAGAAGAAGAAGAAGATGAAGAAGAGAAACAAGGAGAAGAAGAAGAAGAAAAAGAAGAAGAAGAAGAAGAAGAAGAAGAAGAAGTAGAAGAAGAAAACAACAAAAAGAAGAAGAAGACGAACAAGAGAAGAAGATGATGAAGAAGATGATGAAGAAGAAGAAGAAAAAGAAGAAGAAGAAGAAGAAGAAGAAGTAAAAGAAGAAGACGAAGAAGAAGAAAAAGAAGAATAGGAAGAAGAAGGTAAAGAAGTAGACGAAGAAGAAAATGAAGAAGAAGAAGATGAAGAGGAAGAAGAGAAGTAGAAGAACAAGAAAGAGAAGAAGAAGAAGAAGCATAAGAAGAAGAAGAACAAAAATAATAATAAGAAGAAGAAGACGAAGATTAAGAAGAAGTAGATGAAGAAGAAGAAGAAGAAGAAGAAGAAGAAAATGGCGAAGAAGGAGAAAAAGGAGAAGATTACAAAGAAGAAGAAGAAAAAGAAGAAGAAGAAGAAGAAGAAGAAGGAGAAGAAGAAGAAGAAGAAGAAGTAGAAGAAAAAAAGAAGTAGAAGAAAAAATAGAAGAAAGAGAAGAAGAAGAAGAAGAAGAAGAAGAAGGAAAAGAAAAAGCAGCAGAAGAAGAAGAATTAGAAGTAGAGGAAAAGAAGAAGAAGAAGAAGGCGAGGATGAAGAAGATGAAGAAGAAGAAGAAGAAGAAGCAGAGGAAGAAAAAGGAAGAGGAAGAGAAAGAGGAAGAAGAAGAAGAAGATGAAGAAGAAGAAGAAATAGAAGAGGAAGAAGAAGTAGAAGAAGAAGAATAATAAGACAAAGAAGAAAAAGAGGAAGAAGAAGAAGAAAAGGAAGCAGAAGCAGAAGAAGAAGAAGAGGAAGAAGAAGAAGAAGAGGAAGAAGGAGAAGAGGAAGAAAAAGATGAAGAAGAAGAAAAAGAAGAAGATGATGAAAAAGAAGTTGGAGAGTCGAAAAAGAATGAGAAGAAGAAAAAGGGGAAGATCAAGAAGAAGAGGAAAAAGATGAAGAAGAGTAGAAGTAGAAGATGTTGAAGACAAAGAAGATGAAGATGAAAAGGCAGAAGAAGAAGAAGAAGAAGAGGAAGAAGAAGAAGATGGTGAAGAAGAAGAAGGAGAAGAAGAAAAAGAGGTCGAAGAAGAAGAAAAAGAAGAAAAAAGAAGAAGAAGAAGAAGTAGAAGAAGAAGAAGAGGACGGAGAAGAAGGAAAGAAAGAAGAAGAAGAAGAAGAAGAAGAAGAAGAAGACAAAGAAGAAGAAGTCGAAGAAGAAAGGGAAGAAGTTGTAGTAGTAGTAGTAGAAGAAGAAGAAGAGGAAGGCAAAGAAGAAGAGGAAGAAGAAGATAAAGTCGAAAATGTTTAAGAAGATGAAGAAGACAAAGAAGAAGAAGAAGATGATGATGCTGATGAAGAAGAAGATGAAGTCAAACAAGATGAAGACGAAGATGAGGAAGAAGAAGCAGAGAAAGAAAAAGAAGAGCAAGAAGAAGAAGATGATGAAGAAGAAGAAGAAGGTGGAAAAGAAGAAGTAGAAGAAAATGAAGAAGATGATGAAAAAGAAGTAAAAGAAGAAGAAAAAGAAGCCAAAAAAGAAGAAGAATGAGAAGAAGAAGATGAAGTTAAAGAAGAAGAAGAGGTTAAAGAAGAAGAAGGAGAAGAAGAAGAAGAAAAAGAAAATGGAGATAAGAAGAAGAAGAAGAAGAAGTAAGTTAGAAAGAAGAAGAAGAAAGTTAGAAAGAAGAAGAAGAAGACGAAGACAAAGAAGAAGAAAAAGAAGAAGAAGAAGTCGAAGAAGATAAAGTAGTAGTAGAAGAAGAAGAACAACAACAAGAAGAAGAAGAAGAAGCAATGAATTAGAAGAAGAGGAAGACGAAGGAGTGGAAGAAGAAGAGGAAAAAGAAGTAAAGAAAAAGAAGAAGAAGAGGAAAAAGTAGAAGAAAAAGAAGATGAGGAAGAAATAGAAGCAGATGAAGAAGAAGAAGAAGAAGAAGAAGAAGAAAAAGAAGAGGAAGAAGAAGAAGAGGGAGTAGAAGAAAAAGTTGAAGAAGAACAGACGAAGAAGAAGAAGGCGAAGAAGAGGAAGAAGGAGAGGAAGAAGAAGAAGAAGAGGCGGAAGAAGAAGAAAAGGAGGAAGAAGATGATGAAGAAGAAGAAGAAGAGGATGATGAAGAAGAAGAAGAAGAGGATGATGAAGAAGAGGAAGAAGTTGATGATGATGAAGAAGAAGATGAAGAAAGAGAAGAAGAAGAAGAAGAAAGAAAAGAAGAAGAAGAAGAAGAGTAAGAATAAAAATAAGACAAAGAAGAAGAAGAAGAAGAAGAAGAAGTGGCATAAGAAGAGGAAGAAGAACAAGATGAGGAAGGAGAATAAGACAATGAAAAAGGAGAAGAAGATGAAGAAGAAGAAGAGGACAAAGGAGAAAAGGAAGTAGAAGAAGTAGTGGTAGAAGAAGAAATTGAAGAAGAAGAAGAAGTAGAAGAAAAAGAAAAAGAAGATGAAGAAGAAGAAGATGAAGAAGAAAAAAAAGGATAAAAAACAAGAATGAGAAGGAGAAGAAGAAGAAGAAGAAGAAGTTGAAGAAGAAGATAAAGAAGAGGAGAAGGAAGAAGAATTGAAGAAGAAGAAGATGCAGAAGAAGAAGACGAAAA
>JAIUJO010001381.1:75000-80000 GCA_023846275.1 Vanilla planifolia
TCTTCTTCTTCTTCTTCTTCTTCTTCTTTGACTTCTTATTTTCCTTCTTCTTTTTCTTCTTTTTTGTCTTCTTCTTCCTCTTTCTCTTCTTTTTCTTCTTCGTCTTCTTCTTCTTCTTCAGCTTCTTATTCTTCTTCTTAGTTTTCTTATTCTGTTTCTTCTTCTTCTCCTACTTTTTCTTCTTCTCCTTCTCCTTCTTCTTCTTCTTCTTCTTTATCATCTTCATCTTCATCTTCTTCTTCTTTTTCTTCTTCTTCTTCTTCTTATTATTCTTCTTCTTCTTCTTCTTCTTCTTATTCTTATTCTTATTCTTCTTCTTCTTCTTCTTATTATTTTTTCTTCTTTTTATTCTTCTACTTCTTCTTCTACTACTTCTTCTTCTTCTCCTTCTTCTGCTTCCTCTTCTTCTTCTTCTTCTTCTTCTTCTTCTCCTTCATCTTCATTTCCTTGTTTTTCTTCTTCTTCTTCTTCTTCTTCCACTACTGCTACTTCTTCTTCTACTACTTCTTGTTCTTCTTCTTGTTCTTCTTCTTATTCTACTTCCTCTTCTTCTTCTTCTTCTTTTTCTTCTTCTTCTTCTTCTTCTTCTTCTTCTTCTCCTTCTTCTTCTTCTAATTCTTCTGCTTCTCCTTCTTCTTCTTCTTCTTCTACTTCTTCTCTTTCTTCTTCCTCTTGTTCCTTTTCTTGTTCTTGTTGTTCTTCTTCCTCTTCTTCTTCTTCTCTATCTTCTTCTTCTCCTTTTTTTTCTTCTTCTACATCCTCTACTTCTTCTCCTTCTTATTCTTCTTCTTCTACTTCTACTTTTTCATCATCTTTTTCATGTTCTTCCTCTTATTCTTCTTCTTCCTCCTCCTCTCTTTGTTCTTCTTCTTATTCTTCTTTTGGTTTTTCTTCTTCTTCTTTTTCTTCTTATTCTTCTTATTAATCTTCTTCTTGCTCTTCTTCTTCTTCTTCTTCTTGTTCTTCTTCTTTTTCTTCTTTTTCTTCTTCTTCTTCTTCTTCTCCTTCTTCTTCTCCTTCTTTTTCTACTTCTCCTTCTTTTTCTTCTTCTTCTACTTCTTCTTTTTCTTTTCCTTCTTCTTTTTCTTCTTCTTCTTCTTCCTCTTCTCCTTCTTCTTCTTCCTCTCTCCCTCCTTCTTCTTCTCTATCTTCTTCTTCTTCTTCTTCTTCTTCTTCTTCTCCTCCTCCTTATTCTTCTTCTTCTTTTTATTCTTCTTTTTCTTCTTCTTCTTGTTCTTATTCTTCTTCTTCTTCATCATCTTCTTTAGCATCTTATTTTTCCTTTTCTTCTTCTATTTCTTGTTCTTATTCCCCTTCTCCTTCTCCTTCTTATTCTTCTTCTTCTACTTCTTCTTCGTTGTGTTCTACTTCTTCTTCTACTTCCTATTCTTCTTCTTCTTCTTCTTCATCATCTTCTCATTCATCATCTTCTTCTTTTTCTTCTTCTTCTTCTCCTTCTTCATCTCCATCTTCTTCTTTTTCATCTTCTTCCCCTTCTTCTTCTTCTCCTTCTCCTTCTTCTTCTTGTTTGTCTTGTTCTTCTTCTTCCTCGTCTTCTACTACTTCTACTTCTACTTTTTCTTCTTCTTCTATCTCTTCTTCTTCTCCTTCTTCTTCTTCTTCTTCTTCTTTTTCTTCATCATCATTTTGTTCTTCTTCTTCTTCTTCTTCTTCTTCTTCCTCTGCTTCATCCTTTTCATCTTCCTCCTCTTCTCCTTCTTTTTCTTCCCCTTCTCTTTCTTCTTCTTCTCCTTCTTCTTCTTCTCCTTCTTTTCCTCTCCATCTTCTTCTTCAACTTGTTCTTCTTCTTCTTCTTCTTTTTCTACTTCTTCTTCTCAACACCTTTTTCTTCTTCTTCTTCTTCTACTTCGTCTACTTCTTCTACTTGTATTACTTCATCATCTTGTTCTTCTTCTTTTTCCACTTCTTTTTCTTCTTCTTGTTCCACTTATTCTTCTTCTTGTTTTTATTCTTCTTCTTCTACTGCTAATCCTTCTCCTTCTCCATCATTTTCTTCTTCTTCTCTTTCTTCTTCTTCTCCTTCCTCATCTGCTTTCTTCATCTTCTTCCTTTTCTTCTTCTCCATCTATTTCCTCTTCCTCTTCTTCTTCTTCTTAATGTTCTTCTAACTTCTTCTACTTCTTTTTAATCTTCTTCTTCTGCTACTACTTCTTCTTTTCTTCTTTGTCTTCTTGTTCTTCTTCTCCATCAACTTCTTCTACATCTTCTTCTTATTCTTCCTCTTCTTCTTCTTCTTCTTCCACTTCTTCTTCTTACGCTTCTTCTTCTTCATCCTCATCTTCTTACACCTCTTCTTCTTCTTCTTCTTCTTCTTCTTCTTCTTCTTCTTCTACTAACTCCTCTTCTTCTTCCCCTTATTGTTCTTTTTCTTCTTCTTTTTCTTCTTCTTCTTCCTCTTCTTCTTCTTCTCTTTGTTCTTCTTCTTCTTCTTTTTCCCCTTTCTCTTCTTCTTCTCCTTCTTTTTCTTTTTCTCCTTCCTCTTCTTCTCGTTCTTTTTCTTCTTCTTCTTCTTTTTCTACACCTTTTTCTTCTTGTTCTTGTTCTTCTTCTTCTTCTACTTCCTCGTCCTCCTCTTCCTCTTGTTCTTCTTCCTCTTCTTCTCCTTGTACTACTACTTCTTCTTCCTCCTCTTCTTCTACTTCTTCTTCCACTTCTCCTTCTTCTTCATCATCTTCTTCTTCTTCTTCTTCTTCTTTTCTTCTTCTTCTTCTTCTTCTTCTTCTTGTCCTTCCACTTCTTCTTCTTCTTCTTCTTCTACTTCTTCATTTACTTCTTCTTCTTCTTCTTCTTCTTCTTCTCAGTCTTCTTCTTCTTCTTCTTCTTCTTCTTCTTCTCCTCCTCCTTCTTCTTCTTCTTCTTCTTTTTCTACTTTTTCTTTTTCTTCTTCTTCTTCTTCTTCTTCCTCTTATTCTTCTTCTACTTCTTCTTCTTCTTCTTCTTTTTCTTCTTCTACTTCTTCATCTGCTTCTTCTTCTTCTTCGTCTTCTTCTTCCTCTTCTTTGTACCTTTTTCTTCTTCTTATTCTTCCTCTTCTTCTTGTTCTTCTTCATCCTCTTCTTCTTCTTCAACCTCGTATTCTTCCCCTTCTTCTCCTTCATCTTCTTCTTCTCCTCCTCCTCCTCCTCCTTCATCTTTCTCTTCTTATTCTTCTACTACGACTTTTTCTTCATCTTCTTCTTCTTGTTCTTTTTCTTCTACTTCATCTTCTTCTTCTTCTTCTTCTTCTTCTTCTTCTTTCTTCTTGTTCTTCTACTTTTTTTATATTTCTTCTTCTTCCTCCTCCTATTCTTCTTCTTCTTCTCCTCCTCCTTCTTCTACTTCTTTTTTGTCTTCTTCTTCTTTATCTTCCTTTTCATCTTCTTCTTCTCCTTCATCTACTTCTTAACCTCTTTCTTCTTCTTCTTCTATTTCTTCTTCTTCTTCTACTACTGCTTTTTCTTCTACTGCTTCTTCTTCTTCCTCTTCTACTTCCTCTTCTTCTTTCTCTTCTTCTTCTTCTTCTTCTTCTTCTTCTTATTCTTCTCTTTCTTCTCTACTTTTCTTCTTCTTCTTCTTCTTCTTCTTCTCCTTCTTCTTCTTCTTCTCTTTCTTCTTCTTCCTTTTCTTCTTCTTCTTCTTCTCCTCCTCCTCCTCCTCCTCCTCTTAGTCTTCCTTTGTCTTCTTCTCCTGGTTCTTCTTCTCCTACTTCTTCTTCTTCTTCTTCTTCTTCTTCTTCTACTACTACTACTACTACTTCTTCTTCTTCTCCTCCTTCTTCTTCTTGTTCTTCCTCTTCTTCTTCCACTGCTTCGCCTCTTTCTTCTTCTTCGCTTTCATCTTCTTCTCCTTCTTGTTCTTGTTCTTCTTCTTACTCTACTACCACTGCTTCTTCTACTTCTTCATCTTCTTCCACTGCTTCTCCTTCTTCGCTTCTCCTTCTTCTTCTTCGTCTTCTTCTTCCTCCTCCTCTTCTTCTTCTTTTGATTATTCTTCTTCTTCTCCTTCTTCTTCTTCTTCTTTCTACTTCTACTTCTACATCTTCTTCTTTTACTTGTTCTTCCTCCTCTTCTTCCTTTTCTTTATTTATTATTGTTTTTATTATTATTATTATCATTATTATTATTACTCTTTTCCATCTTCTTCTTTTTATTCTTCTTTTTCTTCTTCGACTACTACTACTTCTTCTTCTTCAACTACTATGTCTTCCTCTTCTTCTTCTTCTTCTTCTTCATCGTCATCATCTTCTTCTTCTTCTTCTTTTTCTTGCTTTTCTTTTACTTCTTTTTGTCCTTCTTCTTCTTCTTCTTCTTCTTTTCCTTCTTCTTCTTCCTACCCTTCTTCTTCTTCTTCTTCCTCCTTCTCTTCTTCTTCTTCTTCCTTTTCTTCTTCCACTTCTTTTTTTTTTCTTTCTCTTTTTCTTCTTCTTCTTCTACTCCTACTTCTTTTTCTACTTCTTTCTATTTCTCTTCTTCTTCTTCTTCTTCTTCTCTTTCTTCTTCATGTTCATCTTCTTTTTCTCTTTCTTCTTCTGCTCGTTCTCCTTCTTCTTCTTCTTCTCCTTCTTCTTTTTCCCTTGTTCTTTTTCTCCTTCTTCTTCTCCATATTCTTCTTCCCCTTCTTTCTCTTCCTCTTCTACTTCTTCATCATCATCATCATCTTCTTCTTCTTCTTCTTTTTCTTCATCTTGTTCCACTTCTTCTTCATCATCTTCATAATCGCTTTCTTAATCTTCTCCTTATTTTTTCTTCTTGTTCTTCTTCTTCCTCTTCTTCTTCTTCTACTACTACTACAAGTCCTTCCTCTTCTTCTTATTCATCTTCTTCTTCTTCTTCTTCTTCTCCTTTTGATTATTCTTCTTCTTGTTCTTCTTCTTCTTCTTTCTCTTCTACTACTTTTTTCTACTTCTACTTCTACTTCTTCTTCTTCTACTTCTTCTTCTTCTACTTCTTCTTCTTCTCCTTCTTCGTCTTCTTCTTGTTCTTCTTCCTCTTCTTCCTTTT
>JAIUJO010001381.1:87500-92500 GCA_023846275.1 Vanilla planifolia
CTCTTCTTATTCATCTTCTTCTTCTTTTACTTCGTCTTCTTCTTCTTACTCTTCTTCTTCTTCCACTACTTATTCTTATTCTTATGCTTCTTTTTCTTCTTCTTCTTGTTCTTCACTCTCTCCTTCTTCTTCTTCTTCTTCTTCTTCTTCTTCTTCTTATTCTTCTTTTTCTTCTTTTTCTTCTTCTTCTTCTTCTTCTTCTTCTTCCATTTATTCTTCCTCTTCTTCTTCATCTTTTTCTTCTTCCTCTTCTTCTTCTTCTTCTTCTCTACTTCTTCATCTTCCTTCCCTTCTACTTCTTCTTCTTCCTCATCTTCTTCTTCTTCTTCCTCCTCCTCTTCTTCCTGTTCCTCTTCTTGTTTCTCTATTTCTTCTTCTTCATCTTCTTCTTCTTTTTCTTCTTCTTCTACTTCATCACCTTCTTCTCCTTCTTCTTCTTCGTCATCTTCTTTTTCTTCTTCCTCTTCTTCTTCTACTTCTACTTCTTCTTCCACTTCGTCTTCTTCTTCTTCTTCTTCTTCTTCCTCATATTCTTCTTCTTGTTCTTCTTCATCTACTTTTTCTCGTTCTTTTTCTTCTTCTTCTTCAACTTCTTCTTCTTCTTCTTCTTCACGTTCTTGTTCTTATTCTACTTCTTCTTCTTCTTCTTCTTCTTCTTCATCTTATTCTTCTTCTTACTCCTAATCTTCTTCTTCTTGTTCTTCTTATTCTCCTTATTCTTCTCCTCCTTCTTCTTCTTCTTCTCCTTCTTCTCCTTCTTGTGGTTCTCCTTCCTTTCCTTCTTCTTCTTCTTCTACTTCTTCTTCTTCTTCTTTTGCTTCTTCTTCTTCCTCTTCTTTTTGTTCAACTTCTTCTTCTCCTCCTCCTACTACTTCTTCAACTCCTTCTTCTTCCTCTTCTTCTTCTCCTTCAACTTCATCTTCTTCTTCTTCTTCTTCTTCTTGCTCTCCTTCTTCATCATCTTCTACTTCTTCTCTTTCTTCTTCTTCTTCTTCTTCTTCTTCTTCTTCATCTTTCTCAACATAATCATCTTCTTCTTCTACTACATTCCCTCTTCTTCTTTCTCTCCTTCTTCTTCTTCTGTTTTTTTTCTTCTTCTTCTTGTTCTTCAACTTCTTCCTCTTCTTCTTCCACTTCTTCTTCTTGTTCTTCTACTTCTTCTTCATCTTCACCTACTTCATCCTCTTCTTACTCGTCCTCCTTTTCTTCTTCTTCATCAACATCATCTTCTTCTTCTACTTCTTCTTCTTCTTCTTCCTCTTTTTTTTCTTCTTCTTCTTAGTCGTCTTCTTCTTCTTCTTCTTCAACTTCTTCTTCTTCTACTACTTTTTCTTCTTTTGCTGCTCTTCTTCTCCTTCTTCTTATTCTTCTTCATCTTCTTCTTCTTCTTCTTCTTCTTACCCTTCTTCTTTTTCTTTCTCTTTCTCTTCTTCTTCATTTTCTTCCTCCTCTTCTTCTTCTTCATCCTCTTCTTCTACCTCTTCTTCTACTTCTTCTGCTTCAGCTTCTTCTTCTTATACTTATTCTTCTTCTTCTTCTACTTCCACTTCTCCTTCCACGTCTTCTTCTTCTTTTCTCTTCTTCTTCTTCTTCTTCTTCTACTTCTTGTTCTTCTACTCCTTCTCTTTCTTCTTCTCTTCCATCTCCTGCTTCTTCTTCTTGTTCTTCTTCTTCTCCTTCTTCCACTTGTTCTCATTCTTCTTCTTCTTCGTCTTCTCCTTGCTCTTCATATCTTTCTTCATGTTCTTCTTTCTATTCTTCTGCTTCTCCTTCATCTTCACCTTCTCCTTCTTTTTCTTTTTCTTATTCTTCAACTTCTTCTTATTGTTGTTATTTTTATTATTCTAATTCTTCTTCTACTACTTCTCTTTCTTCTTCTTCTTCTTCTTCTTTTAATTCTTCTTCTTTTAATTTTTCTTCGTTTCTTTCTGCTCCATCTTCCTCATCATTATCTTCTTCTTCCTCCTCCTCTTCTTCTTCTTCTACTTCTACTTCTTCTTCATCTACTTCTTGTACTTCTTCTTCTTCTTCTCTTTCTCGTCCTTCTTCTTCTGACTCTTCTTCTTCTTTTTCTTCTCCTTCTTTTTCCTCTAATATTTCTTCCTCTTTTCATTCTTTATCATCTTCTCCTTTTTCTTCTTCTCCTTCTTCTTCCGGCTGTTCTTCTTCTACTTCTTCTTCTACTTCTTCTTCTTCTTCTTCTTCTACTATTACTACTACTTCTTCTCCTTCTTACTCTACTTCTCCTACTTTCTCTTCTTCTTGATCGTCTCCTTCTTCTTCTTCTTCTTCGTCTTCTTCCACTTCTTCCACTTATTCTTCTTCATCATCATCTTCTTCTTATTCTTCTTCTTGTTCTTCTACCTCTTCTTCTTCTTCTTCTACTACTACTACTTCTACTTCTTCTATCTCTCTTCTTCTTCCTCTTCTTCTTATTTTTCTTCTTCTTCTCCTTCTTCTTTTCTACGCTCTTCTTCTTCTTCTCCATCTTTTTCTTCTCCTGCTTCTTCTTCTTCTTCTTCTTCTTCGTTGTCCTCTTTTTCTTCATTTTCTCCTTCTTCTTCTTCTTTTTCGTCCTCTTCATCATCATCATCTTCTTCTTCTTCTTCTTCTTCTTCCTGTTCTTCTTATCCTCCTTCATCTTCATCTTCTCCTTCTTTTCTTCTTCTTCTTCTTTTTCTTCTTCTTCTTCTTCTTCTTCTACTTCTTCTTCTTCTATTTCTTTTTCTTCTTCTTCTTGTAATTCATCTACTAGTCCTTCTTGTCCTTCTTCTTGTCCTTCTTCTTCTCCTCCTCTTCCTTCTTCTTCTTCTTCTTCTTCTTCTTCTTTGTTTTCCTCATCATCATCATCTTCTTCTTCTTCCTCCTCTTATTCTTCTTCTTCATCTTTTTCTTCTACTTCTACTTCTTCTTACTCTCCTTTTTTTTCTTCTTCTTCTACTTCTTCTTCTTCTTTCTCTTTTTCTTCTTTTTATTCTTCCATTTCTTCTTCTTCACCATCATCATCTTCTTCTACTTCTTCTTCTTATTCTTCTTCTTCTTCTTCCTCTTTCTATTTCTTCTTCTTATTCTTCTTCCTCTCGTTATTCTTCTTCTTTGATTTCTTCTTTTACTTCTTTTTATTCTTTTACTTCTTCTTATTCTTATTCTTCCTCTTAATATTCTTCATGTCCTTCTTCTTCTTCTTGTTCTTCTTCTTCTTCTTGTTTTCCTTCTACTTCTTTGTTTCTACCTCTTCTTCTTCTCCTTCATCTTCTCTTTGTCCTTTCTTTTGTTCTTTTTCTTCTACTTCTTCTTTTTCATCATCATCATCTTTTCTTCTTCTTCATCATCTTCTCTTTCTTCTTTTTCTTCTTCTGCTGTTGCTTCTTCTTCTTCTTCTCCTTCTTCTTCTTCTTCTTCTTCTCCTCCTCCTCCTCCTACTCCTCCTGCTCCTTCTTCTTCTTCGTCAACTTCTCCTTCATCTTCCTCTTCTCCTTCTTCTTTTACTACTTTTTTTTCTTTTTCTTATTCTTCTTCTTCTTCTTTTTCTTCTCCTTCTTTTCCTTCTTGTTTTTCATCTCCTTCTGCTTCTTCTCCTTCTTCTTATTCTTCACATCCTCCTTCTTCTTCTCCTACTTAATCTTCTTCTTCTACTGCTACTACTTCTTCCTCTTCTTCATCTTTTTCTTTTTCTTCTTAACGCTTCTTTTTCTTCTCATTCTTCTTCTCCTCCTTCTCCGACTTCTTGAACTTCTTCTTCTTCTTCTTCTTCTCCTTCTTATTCTCCATATTTGTCTTCTTCTTCTTCTTCATCTTCTTCTTCTTCATCATCTTCTTCTTCTTCTTTCTCTTCTTCTTCTTCATCTTTTTCATTCTCTTCTTCTTCTTCTTCATCATCATCATCTTCTTCTTCTACTTCTTCTTGTTCTTCTTCTTTCCTTTTTTCTTCTTCTTCTTCTTCTTCTTCTTCTTCTTCCTCTTATTATTCTTCTTCTTCTTTTTCTTCTTCTACTTCTTTTTATTCTTCTTCTTCTTCTTACTCTTCTTCTTCTTCTCATTCTTCTTCTTCTCCTCCTACTCCACCTTCCTCTCATTATTCTTTTTGTTCTTCTCATTTTTGTTCTACTCCTACTTCATCTTCTTCTTCTTCTTCTTCTTCTTCTTCTTCTTCTTCTACTTCTACTTCTTCTTCTTCTCTTCATCTTCTTTTGCTTCTTCTTCTTCTTCGCCTTCTTCTTCACTTTCTCCTACTTCTTCTTCTCTTCTTCTTCTTACTTTTCTTATTCTTCTCTTTCATCTTCTTCTTCTTCTCCTTGTCCTTCTTCTTGTCCTTCTTTTTCTTCTACTTCTTCTTATTCTTCTTCTTCTTCCTCCTCTTATTCTCTTTGTTCTTCTTATTCTTCTTCCTCTTGTTATTCTTCTTCTTCGATTTCTTCTTTTACTTCTTTTTATTCTTCTACTTCCTTTTATTCTTATTCTTCCTCTTAATATTCTTCTCCTTTTCATTTTTTTTTCTTCTTCTTCTTCTTCTCCTCTTTTTTCTTTTTGTTCTGCTCGTTCTTGTTCTTCTCCTTCTTCATCTTCTTCTTCTTCTTCTTGGTCTTTTTCATTTCCTTCTTCTTCTTCTTCTTGGTCTTTTTCATTTCTTTCTTCTTCTTCTTCTTCTTCTTCACGTTCTCCTTCGTCTTCTTCTACATCTTCTTCTTCTTCTTCTACATCTTCTTCTTCTTCTTATTCATCTATTACTTCTTCTTCTTCTTCTTCTTCTTCTCCTTGTCCTTCTTCTTCTTCTTCTTCTTCTCCTTCTTCTTCTTCTACTTCTTCTTCTTCTTCTTCTTCTTTATCTTCTTCTTCTTTAACTTCTTCTCCTTCTCTGTCTACTACTTCTTCTTCTTTTTCTTCTTCTTCTTCTCTTTCTTCTTCTTCTTCTTCTTGTTCTTGTTCTTCTTGGCCTTCATCGCATCCTTCGTCTTCTTCTTCTTCCTCTTCTTCTACTGCTACTACTTCCTCCTCTTCTT
>JAIUJO010001381.1:97500-112500 GCA_023846275.1 Vanilla planifolia
CTCCTCCTCCCTATTCTTCTTCTTCCTCTTGCCTTTCTTCTTCTACTTCTTCTTCTACCTCTTCTTCTTCTTCTTCCCCCTCCTTTTCTTCTTCTTCTTCTTCCTCTTCTTCTTATTCTTCTTCTTCTTTTTCTTCTTCTTTATCTTCTTATTCTTTTTCTTCTTCTTCTTCTTCTCCTTCTACTTCAACTTCTTCTTCTTCTTCTTCTCCTTCTTGTTCTTCTCCTTCTTCTCCTTCTCCTTCTTCTTCTTCTTCTTCTTCACCCTCTCCTCCTCCTTCTACTTCTTCAACAATTACAACTTCATCCTCTTCCTCTCCTTCTTTTTCTTCTTCTTCTTACACTTCTTCTACTTCACATTCTTTTTATTCTTCCTCTTCTTCTCCTTCTTCTTCTCTTTCTGCTTCATCTTCTTCTTCTTCTTCTTCTCCCCCTTCTATGTCTTCTTCTTCTTCCTACCATTCTTCTTCTTCTTCTTCTTCTTCATCTTCTTCTTCTACATCTTATTCTTCTTGCTTCTCTTCTTCTTTTTCTTCCTCTTCTTTCTCCTCTTCTTCTTCTTCATCTTCTACTTCTTCTTCTTCTTGTTCTTATTCTTGTTCTTCTTCTTCTTCTTCTCTTCTTCTTCTTGTTCTTTCCCTTTTTCTTCTTTTTCTTCATCTTCTTCTTCTTCTTCTTCTTCTTCTCCTCCTTCATCTTCTTGTCCTTATTCTTCTTTTTCTTCATGTTCTTATTCTTCTCCTTCTTCTTCTTCTTCTTTCTACTCTTCTTCTTCTACTTCTTCTTCTTCATTTTCTTCTTCCTCTTCTTCTTATTCTTCTTCTTCTACTTCTCCTTCTTCTTTTTCTACAACTTCTTTTTCTTCTTCTTCTTCTACGCCAACTCCTCCTCCTCCTTCTTCTAATTGTTTTTCCTCTTCTCCTTCTAATACTTCTTCTTCTTCTTATTCTTCTTCTTCTTCATCATCTTCTCCTTCTCCTTCTTCTTCTTCATCTCCCTCATCTTCTTCTTCAACTTCGTTTTCTTCTTCTTCTTCTTCTTCTTCTTCTTCTTCCTCCTCCACCTCCTCCAAGTCCTATTCTCCTTCTTCTTCTTCTCCTCTTCCTCCCACTTCTTCTCCTCTTCCTCCCACTTCTTCTCCTTCTTCTTCTTCCTATCCTTCTCCTTCTTCTCCTCCTCCTTCTTCTTCCTCTTCTTATTCTTCTTTTTCTTCTTCTTCCTCTTCTTCTTCTTCTTCTGCTTCTTTTTTCTCTTCTTCTTCTTCTTCTTCTTTTTCTTCTTCTTTTCCATCTTATTCTTCTTCTTCTTCCTCTTCTTCTTTCTCTTCTTCTTCTTCCTCTTCTTCTTCTTCTTATTCTTATTCTTCTTCTTGTTCTACTTCTTCTTCTTCTTTTTCTTCTTCTTCTTCTTCCTCTTCTTCTTCTTTCTCTCATTCTCCCTCTTCTTCTTCTTCTTCTTCTTCTTCTCCATCTCCTTCTTCTTCTTCTTCTTCTTCTTCCTCCAGTTATTCTTCTTCTTTTTCTTCTGATTCTTCTTCATCTTATTCTTCCACTTCTTCTTCTTCTTCTTCTTCTTCTTCTCCTCCTCCTCCTCCTACTCCTTTTTCTTCTAGTTCCTCTTCTTCTTCATCTTCTTTCTCACTCTTCTTCTACTTTTCTTTCTTCTTCTTCTTCTTCTTCTTCTTCTTCTTCTCCTTCTTCTCCTTCTTCTTCTTCTTCTCCTTCTTGTTCTTCTCCTTCTTCTTCTTCTTCTTTATCTTCCCCTTCTTGTTATTCTCCTGGTTCTCTATCTTCTTCTTCTCCTTGTTTTTCTTCTTCTTGTTCTTTTTCTTCTTCTTCGTTTCCTTCATCATCATCATCTTCTTCTTCTTCTTCTTCTTCTTCTTCTTCTTCTTCTACTTCTTGCCCTTCCTCTTCTTCTTTTTCTTACTCTTCTTCTTGTTCTCATTAATCTTCTTCTTCTCCTACTTCTTCTACTCCTCCTCCTCCTCCTCCTCTTCTTCTTATTATTTTTCCTCCTCCTCTACTTAATCTTCCTCCTCCTATTCTTCTTCTTCCATTACTTCTTCCTCTTCCTCTTCTTCTTTTTGTTCTTCTTCTTCTCCTCCTTTTTGTTCTTCTTCTCCTTCTTTTTATTCTTCTACTTCTTCTACTTGCTCTTCTTCTTCTTCATCATCTTCTTCTTACTCTACTTGTTCTTCTTCTTCTTCTCTTTCTTTTTCTTCTTCTTCTTCTTCTTCTTCTTCTTCTTCTTAGTCTTCTCCTTCTTCATCTCCTTCGCCTTCTTCTTCTCCTTCTTCTTCCTTTTCTTCTTCATCTCCTTCTTCTGCTCCTTTTTTCTGCTTCCTCTTCTTTTTCTTCTTCTTCTTCTCCTACTTCTTTTTCTTGTTCTTCTTCTTCTTCTTCTTCATCTTCACCTCCTCCTCCTCCTCCTCCTCCTTTTCCTTCTTCGTTGACATCTTCTTCTTCTTATTGTTATTATTGTTGTTGTTTTTCTTCTTCTCATTCTTCTTCTTAATCTCATTCTTCTCCCACTTCTTCTCCTTCTTCTTCTACTTCTTCTCCATCTTCTTCTTCTCCTTCTTCTTTTTCTTCTTCTTCTTCAACTTCTTCTTCTTCTTCTTCATGTTCTTGTTCTTATTTTGCTTCTTCTTCATCATCTTCTTCTTCTTCTTCTTCTTCTTCTTCTTCTTCTTCTTCTTCCTCTTCTTCTTTTCTTGTTCTTGTTCTTGTTCTTCTTCTTCTTCTTGTTATTCTTCTTCTTCTTCTACCCTTCTTCTTCTTCTTCCTCTACTTCTTCTTTCTCTTCCTCCTATTCTTTTTCATCTTCTTCTTCTTCTCCTTCTTCTACTTCGTCTCCTTCTTTTTCTTCTTCTTCTTCTTCTTGTTCTTCTCTTTCTTGGTCTTGTTCTTCTTCTTCTTCTTCTCCTCCTCCATCTTCATCTTTTTCTTATCCATCTTCTTCTTCTCCTCTTTCTTTTCTTCTTCTTCTTCTTCTTCTTCTACTCCTTCTCCTTCAACTTCAACTTCTCCTTATTCTTCTTCTTCTCCTCTTTTTTCTTCCTTTTCTTTTTCTGCTCCTCCTTCAACTTCAACTTCTCCTTATTCTTCTTCTTCTTCTTCTACTTGTTCTTCTTCTTCTTCTTCTTCTTCTTCTTCTTCTTCTTCAATTTCTTCTTTTGCCCTTTCTTCTTCTTCTTATTCTCCTTTTTCTTCTTCTTCTTCTTCTTCTCCTTCATCTCCATCTTATTCTCTTTCTCCTTCTTCTTTTTCTTGTTCTTGTTCTTCTTCTTCTTCTTCTTCTTCACCTTATTCTTCTTCTACTTTTTCATCTTCTTCTTCTTCTTCTTCCTTTTGTTCTTCATCTCCTTCTCCTTCATCTTCTACTATTTCTTCTTCTTCTCCTTGTCCTTCTCCTTCTTCTACTTCTTCTTCTTCTTCTTCCTCTTCTACTACTAGTTTTACTTCTTCTTCTTCCTCTTCTTCTTCTTCTTCTTCTTCTTCTTCACTTCTTCTCCTCCTTCTTCTTCTTCTCCTTCTTCTCCTTCTACTCCTTCTTCTTCTTCTTCTTCTTCTACTTCTTCTTATCCTCCTCCTCCTCCTTCTCCATCTTCATCTCCTTTCTCTAAATCGTCATCTTCTTCATCTTCTTCTTCTACTTCTTCTTCTTCTTTTTCTTAGTCTTCTTCTTCTTCTCTGTCTTCTTCTCCTTCTTCTTTCGCTCCTTCTCCTATATCTTCTTCTCCTTCTTCTCCTTCTTCTTCTTCTTCTTCTTCTTCTTCTTCTTCTTCTTCTCTTCTTCTTCTTCTTCTACTCTTCTTCCCCTTCTTCTTCTTCCTTATCTTCTTCTTCTTTTTGTTCTTCTTCTTCTTCTTCTTCTCTTTCCTCACCTTCTTCTTCTTCTCCTCCTTCTTCTTCTTCTTCCTCTTCTTCTTCTTCTTCTTCTTCTTTTTCTTCTTCTAGTTCTTGTTGTTGTTCTCCTTCTTCTTCTACTTCTTCTTCCTCTTCTTCTTCTTCGACTTCTTCTTCTTCTTCTTCTTCTTCTTCTTTTTCTTCTTCTTCTTCTACTACTTTTTCTTCTTCCTCTTCTTCTTCTTCTCCTCCTTCTTCTTCTTCTCCTCCTCCTCCTCCTCCTCCTCCTCCTTCTTCATCTCCATCTTCTTCTTCATCTTCTCCTTTTTCTTCTTCTTCTTCCACTTCTTCTTCTTCTTCTTCTTATTCATCTTCTTTCTCTCATTTTTCTTCTTCTTCTCATTCTTCTCCTTCTTCTTCTACTTCTTCTTTTTCTTCTTCACCTACTTCTTCTCGTCCTTCTTCTACCTCCAATTCATCTTCTTCATCATCATCTTCTTCTTCTTCTTCTTCACCATCTCCATCTTCTTCTTCTTCTCCTTCTTCTTCCTCTACTTCTACTTCTTCCCCTTCTTCTTCTTCTTCTTCTTATTCTTCTTCTTCTTGTTCTTACACTTCTTCTTCTCACTCTTCTTCTTCTTCACCTCCTCCTTTTTCTTCTCCTTCTTCTTCTTCTCCTCCTCCTCCTCCTCATCCTCCTTTTCTTCTCCTCCTTTTCTTCTTCTTCATCTACTTCTTCTTTTTCTTCATCTTCTTCTTCCTCTTTTACTTTGACATCATTTAGTTTTTATTTTAATTTACAATAAAATTTAGTTCTATATTTTTAAGTTATATTTGAATTCAAGTTACTCCTATTGTAAAATATTTGAGACAAAACGAAAAAGAGGGTTGGGTGAATTGTACGTTTAACAAATGTTTTGATTCTAAGAAATAGAACAAAAATTTTCAAGCTTAAAAAAATTTTATCAATAAAATAAATTTTCTCAATAATAAATAAAATACACAAAAGATTTTTAGGTGGTTCTACTAAAAATAGAGCCTATGTCCACCGTCGATCCCCAATTGGGCCTTAACCACTTCCATTTCCTGAAGTCGATAGGGGTAAAACAAATACACACCGTGCTCTAGTGTGGCACCAAAGTGAGAGAAATTCATGTTATTAAAAAAATTTATAACTTCATAATTTTTTACTTACAAAAATTCTTACACTTTTAATTCTTTAAATAAGAGTGACACTACAAATGAATGAAGTAAGTATTATTAGAAAAACATAAATGATTTTTGAACAGAAGTAGAAAAATAAAGACCAATGAAAATCCACAGCTCTCATAATTACTTAGAAATATGTGGCTCGTGTTTGAACTTTACTTGGACTTGTATAAAATTTTCGTGCTTGATTCAATTATATTTATATTTGACAAGTGATTCATATTTATAATTGAAATAAAAAACTCTTAAAATAACTCTCTCAACGACTAGAATCTTCTTTTAGAAAGCTAACCATTACAGATGGAGACGACTGTACAGTTGTCGTTCAATTAAGAGAACGGAGCTCGATAGCTGTTGGATCAACTTAAATAATAAAGGGTCTAGATCTAGTCACGATGAGATAAGATCTGAAGTATTAGATTTGAAAACGAAATAGATGGTAACGATGATGAGGTTATTATTCACAAGTGTAGAGAGACTCTCAATTGTTCAATCAAGCATGAACGACTGAAGATAAAAGACTGTTCACAAATGCAGGTGTGATCTAGATCGTTCAATTGCAAAACCCTGTGATTGGTTGTTGTAGAAATCTCAAGTTTGATAAAGCTTATCTTCAATCCCATATTACTAAATTGCTTAAGTTTTTTTTGCTTATAATACAAGCATTGCATATTATAATTTCTCAAATGGGGTTGGCTACCCTTTGGTACTCTTGAGAAGTCATAACTTGAGTTCTCAGCACGTGCATATGTGTTCAATAAGGCCTTCTTCTTCTTCTTCTTCTTCTTCTTCTTCTTTTTATTCTTCTTCTTCTTCTTCTTCTTCTATTCCTTCTTCATTCTTTTCTTCTCCATCTTCTTCTTCTTCCTCTTCTAACTTTGCTTCTTCTTCTTCTTCTTCTTTTTTATCTTCAATTTCATCTTCATCTTCTCAATCTTCATCTTTGACTTCTTCTTATTCTTCTTCTTCATTTTCTTCTGCTTTTTCCTCTTCTTCTTCTTCAACTTGAACTTTTCCATCCTCTTCTTCTTCTTCCCCTTCTTCTTCTTCTTCTTCTTCTTCTTATTCTACTTCTTCTTCTCCTTCTCTTTTTGTTCTTCTTCTTCCTCCTCCTCCTCTTCTCCTTCTTCTCCTTCTTCTTCTTCTTAATCTCATTCTTCTTCTTCTCCTTCTTCTCCTTCTCCTTCTTCTTCTTCTTCTTCTTCTTCTTCTTCATCTTCTTCTTCTCCTTCTTTTTCTACTTCTTCATCTTGTTCATCTCCTTCTTCTACTTCTTCTTCTTCTTCTTCTCCTTCTTCTTCTTCTTCTTCTTCTCCATCTTATTCTTCTTCTTCTTTCTTCTACTGCTTCTTCTTCATCTTCTTCTTCTTCTTCTTCTTTGTCTCCTTCTTCTCTTTCTTCTTCTTCTTCATCATCTTCATCTTCTTCTTCTTCTTCTTCTTCATATTCTTTATCTTCTTCATCTTCTTCTTCTTCTTCTTCTTCTTCTTCTTCGTTTTCTTCTTATGCTTCTTCTTCTTCTTCTTCTTCTTCCTCTTCCTCTTCTTCTTCTTCTTCTTCTTCTTCTTTTTCTTCTTATGCTTCTTCTTCTTCTTCTTCTTCCTCTGCCTCTTCTTCTTCTTCTTCTTCTTCTTCTTCCTCTTCTTCTTCTTCTTCTTCTTCTTCTTCTGCCTGTTCTTCATCATCATCATCATCTTCTTCTTCTAGTTCTTCTTCTTCTTCTTCTTCATCTTTTTCTACTTTTACTTCATCATCTTCTTCTTCTTCTTATTCATGTTCTTCTTCTTCTTCTTCTTCTTCATGCTCTTCTACTTCTACTTCTCCTTCACCTTCTTCTTCTTCTCCTTCTTTTTCTTCATCTTCTTCTTCTTCGTCTTCTTCTTCTTCTTCTTCTTCTTCTTGTTCCTACTTTTCTTCTTCTTCATCTTCTTCTCTTTCTTTTCCTTCCTCTTCTTCTTCTTCGTCATCTTTTTATTCTATTCTGCTTTTTCTTTTCCTACTTCTTCTTCTTCTTCTTCTTCTTTCTTCTTCTTCTTCTTCTTCTTCTTCTTATTCTTCATCTTCTTCTTCTTCTTCTTCTTCTTCTTCATCTTCTTCTTTTTCTTTTTTTCTTGCTCTTATTCTTCTTCTTCTTCTTCTTCTTCTTCATCTTCTTCTTTTTCTTTTTTTCTTGCTCTTATTCTTCTTCTTCTTCTTCTTCTTTCTATTCTTCTTCTTCTTCTTCTTCTTCTTCCTCTTTTACTGTTTCTTCTTGTACTTGTTCTTCTTCTTCATGTTCTTTTTCTTCTTTTACTTTTTCTTCTTCTTCTTCTTCTTCTTCTCCTTCCTCTTCTTCTTCTTCTTCTTCAACATCTTTTTCATCTTCTTCTACTTCTTCTTCTTCTTCTACATCTTCCTCTTCTTCTTCTACTTCTTCTACTACTTCTACTTTTTCTTCTTGTTATTATTATTTGTCTTCTTCTTCTACTTCTTCTTTTTCTTCTTTTTCTTCTTTTTCTTCTTCTTCTTCTTCTTCTTCTTCTACTTCTACTTCTACTTTTACCTCTTCTGCTCCTGCTTCTTCTTCTACTAATTCTTCTACTTCTTAATCTTCTTCTTCATCTTCTTCACATTACTATTCTTCTCCTTCTTCTTTTTCTTCATCTCCTTCTTTTTCTTCCACTTCTTCTTTTCTTCTTCTTCTTCTTTTTATTCTTCTTACTCTCTTTCTTGTTCTTCTTCTTATTTGTCTTCGAGTTCTTCTTCTTCTTCTTCTTCTTCTCCTTCTCCTTCTACTTCATCTACTTCTTCACTTTCTTTTTCTTCTCCTTCTTCCTCTTCTTCTTCTTCTTCTCCCTCTACTTCTTATTCTTCTTCTTCTACTTCTACTACAACTACTTTTTCTTCTCCTCCTCCTCCTCCTTCTTCATTTTCTTCTTCTTCTTCCTCTTCTTCTTCTTCTTCTTCTTCTTTGTCTTATTCTACTTCACCATCCACTTCTTCTTCTTCTTATTTTTCTTCGTGTTCTTCATCATCATCTACTTCTTCTTCTTCTTCTTCCTCCTCCTCCTCATCCTCCTCTTCTTCTTCTTCTTCTTCTTGCTCCTCCTCCCCTTCTTCTTCTTCTTCTTCTTCATTCTCTTCTTCCTCCTCTTCATCTTCTTCTTTTCTTCTTCTTCTTCTTCTTCACCTTCTTCTTCTTCTTGTTCTTCATCATCTTCTTCTTCTTTTTGTTCTTCTTCTTGTTCTTCCTCTTCATCTTCTACTTCTTTTTGTCCTTCACCTTCTTCTTCTCCATCTTCTTCTACTTCCTCTTCTCCTCCTTCTTTTTCATCTTCTTTCTTCTTCTTCCTCTTCTTCTTCTTCTTCTTCTTCATCTTATTCATAGCCTTCTTCTTCCTCTTCTTCTGTTTCTTCTTCTTCTTCTCCTCCTCCTCCTCCTCCTCCTCCCTCATCTACTACTTCTTCTTCTTCTTCTTTTTCTTCTTTTTCTTCTTATTCTTATTCTTCTTCTTGTTCTTATTCTTCTTCTTCTTCTTCTTCTTCTTCTTCTTCTCATCCTGCTCCTCCACCTCTTCTTCTTCATCTTCTTCATCCTCTTCTTCTTCTCCGTCTTCTTCTTCTGCTCCATTATTTTCTTCTTTGCCTTCTTCTTCTTCTTCTTCTTCTACTTCTTTATCTTCTTCTACTTCTACTTCTCCTTCTACTTCTTATTCTTCTTCTCCCTCTTCTTCTTCTTCGAGATCATCTTTTTCTTCTTCTTCTTCTTCTTATACTACTTCTTCTTCTTCTCTGCCTCCTTCTCCTTCTTTTTCTTCATCTTTCACTTCTTTTTCTACTTCTTTTTCCCTTTCTTCTTCTCCTTTTCTTCTTCTTCATCTTCACCTTCTGGTTCTTCTTTTTCTTCCTCCTCCTCCTCCTGTTCTTTATCCTCTTCTTCTTCTTCTTCATCCTACTCTTCTCCTCTTCCTCTTCTGCTTCTACTTTTTCTCCTTCCTCTTCTTCTTCTTCTTCTTCCTCTTCTTCCTTTTCTTCACCTTATTCTTCTTCTTCTTCTTCTTCTTCTTCATCTTTTTCTTTTTCTTCTTCTTCTTCTTCTACTACTTCTTCTTCTATTACTTCTTCTTCTTCTTCTTCTTTTTCTTCTTCTTCTTTTTCTTACTTTTTTTCTTTTATTTCTTTTTCTTTTTCTCCTTCTATCTCTTCATCATCATCATCATCATCATCATCATCATCATCTTCTTCTTCTTCTACTTCTTCTTCTTCTTCTTCCACTTCTTCTACTTCTTCTTGTTCTTTCTTCTACTCTTTCTTCATCTTCTTGTTCTTCTTCTACTACTTCTTCTTTGTCTACTTCGCCTTCTCCTTCTCCTTCTTCTTCTCCATATTCTTCTTCTTCATCTTCTTCTTCTTCTACATCTTCTTCTTCTTCTTCTTTTTCATCTTCTTCTTCTTCTTCTTCCACTTCTTCTTTTTCTTCTTATTCTTCTTCTCCTTCTTCTTCTTCTTCTACTACTACTTCTTTCTATTATTCTTCTTCTTCCTGTTCTTCTTATTGTTAGTATTACTATTACTATTATTATTACTATTATTATTATTATTATTATTATTCTTCTTCTTCTTCTTCTTGTTCTTCTTCTTCTTCTTCTTCTTCGTCTTCTTCATCTTCTTCTTATTGTTCACCTTCTACTTCTTCTTCTTCTTCTTGTTCTTCTTCTTCTTCTTCCTCCATTTCTACTTCTCCATCTTCTTCTTCTTCTTCTTCTTCTTCTCTTTCTTCTTTTTACACTTCTTCTTCTTCTTCTCTTTCTTCTTTTTCTACTTCTTCTTCTTCTTCTTCTTCCTCTTCTTCTTCTTCTTCGTCTTCTTCATCTTCTTCTTCTTCTTCTTCTTGTTCGTACGCTTTTTCTTTCTCTTCTTCATCTTTTTCTTCTTATTCTTCTTCTTCTTCTTCTTCTTCTTCTTCTTTTTCTTCTTCTTCTTCTTTCTCTTCATCTTGTTCTTCTTCCTCTTCTTCTTCCTCTTTTTATTCGTTTTCTACTTCTTCTTCTGCTTCTTCTTCTTCTTAATCATCATCTTATTCTTCTTTTGTTTCTTGTTCTTCTCCTTCTCCTCCTCCTTCATCTTCTTCTTCTTCTTCTTCTTCTTCGACTTCCTCTACATCTTCCCTTTCTTCTTCTTCTTCTTCTTCCTCTTCTTCTTCTTCTTCCTCTTCTTCTCCTTCTTCTTGTTCATCTTCTTCTACATCTTCTTCTTCTTCTTCTTCTTCTTCTTCTTAGTCTTTTTTTCTTTTTCTTCTTCTTCTTCTTCTTCTTCTCTTCTTCTTCTTGTTCTTCTTCTTTTACTTCTTCTCTTTCTTGTTCATCATCTTCTTCTTCTTCTCCTTCTTCTTCTTCTTCCCTTAATTCTTGTTCTACTTCTCCTTCATCTTCTTCCTCTTCATCTTCATCTTCTTCTTCTTCCTATTCTTCTTCTTCTTATTCTTATTCTTCTTCCAGTTCTACTTCTTCTTCTTCTCCTTCTTCTTCTTCTTCTTATATTTCTTCTTCTTCTTCTTCCTCTTCTTCTTCTTCTTCTCCTTCTTATTTTTCTTTTTCTTCTTCTATTTCTTATTATTCTTCTTCTTCTCCTTCTTTTTCATCTTCTTCTTCCCCATCCTCTTCTTCTTCATCTTTTTCTACTTCAACTCCTTCTTCTTCTTCTTCTTCTTCTTCTTCTTCTTCTCCTTCTAGTTCTTCTCCTTCTTCTTCTTCTTCTTCGTCTTCTTCTTCTTCTTCTACTTTGTCTTCTCCTTCTTCTTCTTCGTCTTCTTGTTCTTCTTCTTCTTCTTCATCTATAACTTCTTCTTTTTCTTCTTCTTCTTCATGTTCTTTTTCTTCTTCTTCTTCTTCTTCTTCTTCTTCTTCCTTTTCTTCTTCGTCTTCCTTTTGTTCCTTTTGTTCTTCTTCTTCCTCTTCTTTTTCTTCTTCTTCTTGTTGTTCTCTTTCATCTTCTTCTTCATGTTCTTGCTTTTCTTCTTCTTCTTCTTCTTGTTCTTCTTCTCCTTCTTCTCCTTCTTTTTCTTCTTCTACTACTACTTCTTTGGCTTCTTCTTCTTCATACTCTTCTTATGCTTCTTCTTCTTCTTCTTCTTCTTCTTCTTATTCTTATTCTTCTTCTTCATCTTCTCTATGCTCTACTTCTTCTTCTTCTTCTTCTTCTTCTTCTTCTTTCTTCTAGTTATTCTTCTTCTTCTTCTTCTTCTTCATCTATTTCTTCTACTTCTTCTCCTTCTTCTTCTTTTACTTCTTCTTGTACTCTTTTTCTTCTTCTTATTCTTCTTCTTCTTCTTCTTCTTCTACTTTTTCTTAATCTTCTCCTACTTCTTCTTCTTCTTCTTCTTCTTCTTCTTCTTCTTCAACTTCGTCTTCTTCTTGGTCTTCTTCGCATCCTTCTTCTTCATTTTCTTCTATTCGTTCAATCAACTCCTTCTACTTCTTCTTCTTCTTCTTCTACTTCTTCTTCTTCTTCTTCTTCTACTTCTTGTTCTCGTTCTAGTTTTTCTTCTACTTCTTCTTCTTCTTCTTCATCAACGTCATCATCTTCTTCTTCTTCTTCTTCTTCCAGTTCTTCTCCTTCATCTTCTTCATCTTCTTCTTCATCCTCTTCTTCTTGATATTCTCCTCCTTCTTATTCTTCTTCTTCTTCTTCTTCTTCTACATCTTCTTCTTCTTCTCCCTCTTCTGCTTCTTCTTCTTCAACTTCTTCTTCAATTTCTTCTTCATCTTCTTCTTCATCTTCTTCTTCATCATCATCATCTTATTCTTTTTCTTCCTCCTCTTCTGCTTCTTCATCTTCTTCCACTGCTTCTTTTTCTTCTTCTTCTTCTTCTTCTTCTACTTCTTCTCCTTCTTCTTCGTGTTCTTCTCCTCCTCCTCCTCCTCCTCCTTCTTGTTCTTTGTCATTTCCTTCCTCTTCATCATCTTTTTCATCATCATCTTCTTCTTCTTCTACTTCTTTTTCTTCTTCTTCTTTTTCTTCATCTTCCTCTTCTTCTACTTTTTCTTCTTCTTCATCATCATCAACTTCTTCTTCTTCCTCTTCTTCTTCTTCTTCTTCTTCTTCTTCTTCTATTACTACTACTACTACTTCTTCTTCTTCTTCTTCTTCTTCTTCTACTGCTACTTCTTCTTCATCATCATCATTGTCTTCATCTTCTTCTTCTTCTTTTTCTCTTTTTTTCATCCTCTTCTTCTACTTCTTCTTCACATTTTTCTTCTTCTTCTTCTCAATCTACTTCTTCATCTTGTTCCTCTCCTTCTTCTACTTCTTGTTCTTCTTCTCCTTCTTCTTCTTCTTCATCTTTCTTCTAATACTACTACTTCTTCTTCTTCTTATTCTTCTTCTTTCTCTTCTTCTACTACTACTTTTTTTCTACTTCTTCTCCTTCTTCTGCTTCTTCTTTTTCTTCTTCTTTTTTTCTTCTTTGTCTTCTACTACTACTTCTCTTCTTCTTCTTCTTCTTCTTTGTCTCCTTTTTCTATTTCTTTATCTTCTTCTTCTACTACTTCTTCTTTTTCTTTATCTTCTTCTTTCTTCCTCTTCATCTTTTTCTTCTTTTTATTCTTCTTCTTCTACTACTTCTTCCTCTTTTTCTTCTTCTTCTTCTTCTCTTCTTCTTCTTCGTCTTCTTTTTCTTCTTCTTCTCCTTCTTCTTCTTCTTCTTCTTCATGTTGTTCTTATTCTACTTCTATTTCATCTTCTTCTTCATATTCTTATTCTTTTTCTTCTTCTTCTTCTTCTTCTTCATCTTTTTCATCTTCTTCTTGTTCTTCTTCTTCATGTTGTTCTTCTTCTACTTCTATTTCATCTTCTTCACCTTATTCTTATTTTTCTTCTTCTTCTTCTTCTTCTTCTTCCTCTTCTTCTTCTTCTTCTACTACTTCTTCTTCTTCTTCTACTTCTTCTTCTAATTCTTCAATGCCTTCTTCCTCTTCTTCTTCTTCGTCTTCTTCTTCTTCAACATCATCATCATCATCTTCTTCTTCTTCTTCTACTACTTTATCTTAATGTTGTTCTTCTTCTACTTCTATTTCATCTTTTTCTTTTTCTTCTTCTTCTTCTTCTTCTTCTTCTTCTTCTTCTTCTTTTACTGCTTCTTCTTCTTCAACTACTTCTTCTTCTTCCTCTTCTTCTCTTCTTCTTCTTCTTTTTCTTTTCTTTATTTTTCTTCTTCTTGTTCTTCCCTTTCTTCTTCATCTTCTTCATCTTCTTCTTCTTCTTCTTCTTCTTCTTCTTCTTCTACTACTACTACTTCTTCATCTTGTTCTTTTACTTCTTCTTCTTCTTCTTCTCCTTCTTCTTCTTCTTCTTCTTCTTCATCTTCTTCTTTTTTCTTCTACTATTACTTCTTCTTCTTCTTCTTATTCTTATTCTTATTATTCTTCTTCTTCTTCTTCTTTTTCTCACTCTTCTTCTTCTTCTCCTGCTCCTTTTACTTCTTCTTCTTCATCTTTTTCTTCTTCTTATTCTTCTCCTTTTTTTTACTACTTCTTCTCCTTCTATCTTTTCTTTTTCTTAGACTTCTTCTTCTTCTTCTACTACTTCTACTTCTTCTTCTCCTCCTCCTTCTTCTTCTTTCTTCTACTTCTTCTTACCATTCTTCCTCTTCATTTTCTTCGATTTCTTCTTATGCATCTTCTACTGTTACTTCTTCTTCTTCTTCTTAAACGTCTTCTTCTCCTTCTTTCTCTTCTTCTTCTACTTATTTTTCTTCTTCTTCAAGTACATCCACTTCTTCTTCTTTTCCATCTTCATCTTCTTCATCTTCTACTTATTCTTCTTATTCTTCGTCTTCATCTCCTTCTTTTTCATCTACTCATTCATCTTCTTCCTATAGTTCTACATGTTCTTCTTCTTCTTCTACTTCTTCTTCTTCTCCTCCTCCTCCTGCTTCTTCTTCTCCTTCTTCTTCTTCTTCATCTTCTTCTACATCTTCTTTTTCTTCTTCTTCTTTGCCTTTTTTCTTTTTCTTCTTCTTCTTTTACTACTTCTTCCTCTTACTCTTCTTCTTCTTCTTCTTCTATTTCAACTTCTTCATCTTCATCTTCTTCTCCTCCTTCTTCTTCTTCATTTAATTCTTGTTCTACTTCTTCTTCATCTTCTTCCTCTTCGTCTTCTTCTTCTTCTTCTTCCTATTCTTCTTCATCTTCTTCTTCTTCTTCTTCCTTTTCTTCTTCTTCTTCTTCTTCTTCTTCTATTTCTTCTTCTTCTTCTTCCTCTTCTTCTTCTTCTTCTTCGTCATATTTTTTCTTTTTCTTCTTCTTCTTCTTATTCTTCTTCTTCTTGTCCTTCTTCTTTTTCATCTTCTTCTTCCCCATCCTCTTCTTCTTCATCATTTTCTACTTCATCTTCTTCTTCTTCTTCTTCTTCTTCTAGTTCTTCTTCTTCTTCTACTTCTTCTTCTTTGTCTTCTCCTTCTCCTTCTTCTTCTTTTTCTTCTTCTTCTCCTTCTTCTTCATCTTCCTCTTCTACTTCTTTTTTTTCCCTTCTTCTTTTTTTTCTTCAAGCACTTCTTCTTCTTCCCCTTCTTCTTCTTATTCTTCACCCTTTTCTTTCTCTTCTTCTTCTTCTTCTTCTTCTTCTTCTCCTTCTTCTTCTCCTCCTTCTTTTCATTTCTCTCCTTTTTCTTCATCTTCTTCTTCTTTTCTTCTACTTCCACTACTTCTTCTTCAACTTCTTTTCTTCATCGTCATTATCATCATCTTTTTCTTCTTCTTCCACTTCTTTTTCTACTTCTTCTTATTCTTCTTCTTCATCTTTATCTTGTTCTCCTACTTCTCCTTCTTCATCATCTTCTTCTTCTTCTTCTTCTTCATCATCATCTTCATCTTCTTATTCTTCTTCTTCTGCTTCTTCTTCTTCTTTGTCTTGTTTGTCTTTTGTTCTTCTTTTTCTTCTTCTTCTTCTTCTTCTTCAACTTC
>JAIUJO010001381.1:135000-137500 GCA_023846275.1 Vanilla planifolia
CCTCGTATTCTTCTTTTTTTTTAATCTTTTTGAAATTTTTCTTCTTCTTCTTCCTATTCTTCTTCCTCTTCCCCTTCTTCTTCTTCTTCATGATCTTCTTCTTCTTCATCATCATCATCTTCATCATCTTCTTCTTCTTATTCTTCTTCATCTTCTTCTACTTCGTCATCTTGTCCTTCTACTTCTTTTACTTCTTCTTCTTTTTCTTCTTCATAGTCATCTTCTTCTTCTTCTTCTTCTTCCACTTCTTCATCATCATCTTTATCTTTTACTTCATCTTCTTCTTCTTCTTCCTTTTTTTCCTTCTACTACTACTACTTTTCATCTTGTTCATCTGCTTCTTCTACTTCTTCTTCGTCTTCTTCTTCTTCTTCTACTTGTCTTTCATCTTCCTCTACTTCTTCTTCCTCTTCTTCTCCTTCTTCTTCTTCTACTTCTTTTTCTTCTTCTTCTTCTTTTTCTTCTTTCTTCTTCTTCTTGTTCTTCTTCTTCTTCTTCTATTTGTTCTTCTTCTTCTTCCATTCGCCTTCAACTTCTTCTTCTTCTTCTTCGTGTTCTTCTTCTTCTTCTTTATCATCTTCTTTTTCTTCTACATCTTTTCTTCTTCCTCTGCTTCTTCTTCTTCTTGTTCTTCTTCATTTTCTTCTTGTTCTTGTTCTTCTTCTTCTTCTTCTTCTTCCTCTTCTTCTTCTTCTTCTTCTTCTTCATTTTCTTCCCCTTCACCTTCTTTTTCTTCTTCTTCTTCTTCCTCTTCTCCAACTTCTTCTTTCTCTTCTTCTATTTCTTCTTCTTCATCATCGTCAACATCATCATCATCTTCTTCTTCTTCTTCTTTTTCTTCTGTTTCCACTACTACTATTACTTCTTCTTTTTCTTCTTCTTATTTCACTTTTTCTTCTTCTGCTTCTTCTTCTTCGACTTCTACTTCTACTTCTTCTTATTATTTTTCTTCTTCTTCTCCATCTCCTTCTTCTCCTTCTTCATCTACTCCTTGTTCTTTATCTTCTAATTCTTCTTTTTCTTCCCCTTCATCTTCTTTCTCATCTTCTTCTTCTTCTTCTTCTTCTACTTCTTCTCCTTCTTCGTCTTCTTCTACTCCTACATCTCCTTCTTCCTTTTCTTAAACTTCTTCTTTTCTTCTTCTTCTTCTTTTTATTCTTCTTCCTCTTCTTCTTCGTGTTCTTCATCTTCTTTTTCTTCTTCTTCTTCTTTTCCTTCTACTTCTTCATCTTGTTCTTCTCCTTCCTTTTCTTCCTCTTCTTCTTCTTCTTTCCACTTCTTCTTCTTCTTCATTTTGTTCTTCTTATTCTTATTCTTATTCTTCTTCCTCTTTTCCTTATTGTTCTTCTTATTTTTCTTCTTCTTCTGCTTATTCATCTTTTCATTCTCCTTCTTCTTCTGCTTTTTTTCTTCTTCTTCTGCTACTTCTTCTCATTCTTCTTAATCTTCTTCTTCTTCTTCTTCTTCCTCTCCTTGTCCATCTTCTTCTACAACTTCTTCTTCTCCTCCTGTTTCTTCTTCTTCTTTCTTTTCTTCTTCCTCTTCTTCTTCATCTTCTTCTTCCCCTTCTTCTACAAGTTCTTCTTCTTCTTCTTCTTCTTCTTCTTCTTCTTCTTTGCCTTCTTCTTCTTCGTCATCTTCTTCTTCTTCTTCATCTTCTACATCTTCTTCTTCTTCTTCTTCTTCTTCTTCTTCTACTACTACTACTACTACTACTCCTTCTTTTTCTTATCCTTGTTGCTTTTCCTCGTCTTCTACTTTTTTTTTAATCTTTTTGAAATTTTTCTTCTTCTTCTTCCTATTCTTCTTCCTCTTCCTCTTCTTCTTCTTCTTCATCATCTTCTTCTTCTTCTTCATCATCATAATCATCTTCTTCTTCTTCTACTTCGTCATCTTGTCCTTCTCCTTCTTTTACTTCTTCCTCTTCTTCTTCATCGTCATCTTCTTCTTCTTCTTCTTCTTCCACTTCTTCATCATCATCTTTATCTTTTTTCTCTTCTTCCTTTTTTTCTTCTTCTACTGCAACTACTTTTCATCTTGTTCATCTCCTTCTTCTACATCTTCTTCGTCTTCTTCTTCTTCTTCTACTTGTCTTTCTTCTTCCTCTACTTCATCTTCCTCTTCTTCTCCTTCTTCTTCTTCTACTTCTTTTTCTTCTTCTTCCTCTTCTTCTTCTTTCTTCTTCTTCTTCTTCTTCTTCTTCTATTTCTTATTCTTCTTCTTCCCTTCGTCTTCAACTTCTTCTTCTTCTTCTTCGTGTTCATCTTCTTTTTCTTCTTCTTCTTCTTTATCATCTTCTTTTTCTTCTACATCTTTTCTTCTTCCTCTGCTTCTTCTTCTTCTTGTTCTTCTTCATTTTCTTCTTGTTCTTGTTCTTCTTCTTCTTCTTCCTCTACATCTTCTTCTTCTTCTTCATCTTCTTCCCCTTCACCTTCTTTTTCTTCTTCTTCTTCTTCCTCTTCTCCAACTTCTTCTTTCTCTTCTTCTATTTCTTCTTCTT
>JAIUJO010001381.1:140000-145000 GCA_023846275.1 Vanilla planifolia
CTTTTTCTTCTTCTTCTTCTTCCTCTTCTCCAACTTCTTCTTTCTCTTCTTCTATTTCTTCTTCTTCATCATCATCAACATCCTCATCATCATCTTCTTCTTCTTCTTTTTCTTCTATTTCCACTACTACTATTACTTCTTCTTTTTCTTCTTCTTATTTCACTTTTTCTTCTTCTGCTTCTTCTTCTTCGACTTCTACTTCTACTTCTTCTTATTATTTTTCTTCTTCTTCTCCATCTCCTTCTTCTCCTTCTTCCTCTACTCCTTGTTCTTTATCTTCTAATTCTTCTTTTTCTTCCCCTTCATCTTCTTTCTCATCTTCTTCTTCTTCTTCTTCTTCTACTTCTTCTTCTTCTTCTTCCTTTTCTTCTACTCCTTCTTCTACTTCTCCTTCTTCCTTTTCTTAAACTTCTTCTTCTTTTCTTCTTCTTCTTCTTTTTATTCTTCTTCCTCTTCTTCTTCGTGTTCTTCGTCTTCTTTTTCTTCTGCTTCTTCTTCTTTTCCTTCTACTTCTTCATCTTGTTCTTCTCCTTCCTTTTCTTCCTCTTCTACTTCTTCTTCTTCTTCTTCTTCATCTTCTTCTTCTACTTCTTCATCTTCTTCTTTTACTACTACTACCACTACTTCTTCTTCTTCTTCTTCTTCTTCTTCATCTTCTTTTTCTTCTTCTCCTTCTTCTTCTTCTTCTTCTTCTTCTTCTTCTCCTTCTTCTTCTTCTTCTTTCTTCAACTTCTTCTTCTTCTTCTTCTTCTTCATCTTCTTCTTCTTCTTCTTCTTCTGCATCTCTTTCCTCTTCTTCTTCATCTTATTCTTCTCCTTCTTTTTTTCTACTTCTTCACCTTCTTATTATTCTTCTTCTTCTTCTTCAACATCTTCCTTTTCTTCTTCTTCTTGTTCTTCTTCTTTTTCTCCTTCTTCTTCTTCTTTTTCTTCTTCTTCTTCTTCTTCTTCTTCTCTTTCTTCTTCTTCTTCTTCATTTTCTTCTTCTTCTTCTTCTTTTCTACTTCTTCATCTGGTTCTTCTCCATCTTGTTCTTCTTCTTCTTCTTTCTTCTAGTTCATCTTATTCTTCTTCTCCTTTTTCTTCTTCTTCTTCTTCTTCTTCTTCTTCTTCTTCTTCTTCTTCTTCTTCTTCTTCTCCTCCTCCTCCTCCTTTGTCATTTTTTTCTTCTTTTTCTCCTTATTTTCTTGTTCTTCTTTCTCTTGTTCTTCTTTTTCTTCTTCTTATTCTCCTTTATATTCCTCTTCTTCTTCTTTTTGTTCTTCTTCATCTTCTCCTTCTTCTTCTTCTTCTTCTTTTCTTTTTCTTTTTCTTCTTCTTCTCCTTCTTCTTCTTCTACCTCTTCTACTTCTTCATCTTGTTCTTCTCCTGCTTCTACTTATTCTTCTTCTCCTCCTTATTCTTCTTCTTCTTCTTCTTCTTCTTCTTCTTCTTCTTCTTCTTCTTCTTATTCTCCTACTCTTCCATCTTTTTCTTGTTCTTCTTCTACTTCTTCTTCTTCTTCTTCTTCTTCTTCTTCTTTTCCCCTTCTTCTTCTTCTTCTTCTACTTCTTCTTCTTCTTCATGTTCTTCGTCATTTTCTTCTTCTTCTTTTTCTTCTTCTTCTTCTTCTTCTTCTCCTCCTCCTTATTCTTCTTATTCTACTTCTTCTTCTTCTTCTTCCTCTTCTGCTTGTCCTTCTTCTTCTATTTTTTTTTTCTTCTTCTTCTTCTTCTTACTTATTATTATTATTATAATTATTATTATTATTATAATTATTATTATTATAGTTATTATTCTACTCCTTCATCTACGTCATCTTCTTCTTCTTCTTCATCTTCTTTTACTTCTTCTTTATCATCTTCTTTTTCTTCTTTCCTTCTTCTTCAACATCTTCTTCTTCTTGTTCTTCTTCGTTTTCTTCTTGTTATTCTTCTTCATCTTCTTCCTCTTCTTCCTCTTCTTCTTCTTCTTTTTCTTCTTCTTCTTCTTCTTCTTCTACTACTTCTTTTTGTAGCTGTTCTTCTTCTTCATGTTCCCTTCTTGTTCTTCTTCTTGTTCTTCTTCCTCTTCTTCTTCTTCTTCTTCCTCTCCTTGTCCATCTTCTTCTACAACTTAATCTTCTCCTCCTCTTTCTTCTTCTTCATGTTCCCTTCTTGTTCTTCTTCTTGTTCTTCTTCCTCTTCTTCTTCTTCTTCTTCCTCTCCTTGTCCATCTTCTTCTACAACTTCTTCTTCTCCTCCTCTTTCTTCTTCTTCTTTCTTTTCTTCTTCTTCGCCTTCTTCTTCTTCCTCATCTTCTTCTTCTTCTTCTTCTTCATCTTCTACATCTTCTTCTTCTTCTTCTTCTTCATTTTCTTCTTCTTTTTCTTCTTCTTCTTCTTCTACTTCTTCTCCTTCTTCTTCTTATCAATGTTGCTTTTCCTCATTTTCTTCTTTTTCTTAATCTTTTTGAAATTTTTCTTCTTCTTCTTCCTCTTCTTCTTCCTCTTCCTCTTCTTCTTCTTCTTCTTCATCTTCTTCTTCTTCTTCATAATAATATTCTTCTTCTACTTCTTCTTATTCTTCTTCTTCTTCTTCTACTCCGTCATCTTGTCCTACTCCTTCTTTTACTTCTTCTTCTTCATCGTCATCTTCTTCTTCTTCTTCTTCTTCTTCCTCTTCTTCTTTGTTATGATCTTTATCTTTTTCTTCTTCTTCTTCCTCTTCTTCCTCCTTTTCTTCTTCTACTACTACTATTTTTCATCTTGTTCTTCTCCTTCTTCTACTTCTTTATCTTCTTCTTCTTCTTCTTTTACTTGTCCTTCTTCTTCATCTATTTTTTCTTCCTCTTCTTCTCCTTCTTCTTCTTCTACTTCTTTTTCTTCTTCTTCTTCTTTCTTCCTCATCTTCTTCTTCTTCTTCTTCTTCTTCTTCTTCTATTTCTTCTTCTTCTTCTCCGCTTCGTCTTCATCTTCTTCTTCTTCTTCTTTGTGTTCTTCTTCTTCTTCTTTTTCTTCTTCTTCTACTTCTTTATCATCTTCTTTTTCTTCTACGTCTTTTCTTCTTCCTCTACTTCTTCTTGTTCGTGTTGTTCTTAATTTTCTTCTTGTTCTTCTTGTTCTTCTTCTTCCTTTTTTCTTCTTCTTCTTCTTCAACAACTTCTTCCTCTTCACCTTCTTTTTCTTCTTCTTCCTCTTCCTCAAACTTCTTCTTTCTCTTGTTCTATTTCTTCTTCATCATCATCATCTTCTTCATCTTCTTCTTCTATTTCCACTACTACTATTACTTCCTCTTCTTCTTCTTCTTCTTTCACTTTTTCTTCTTCTACTTCTTCTTCTTCGACTTCTACTTATACTTATTATTTTTCTTCTTCCCCATCTCCTTCTTCTCCTTCTTCGTCTGCTCCTTGTTCTTTATCTTTTAATTCTTCTTCTTGTTCCCCTTCATCTTCTTTTTCATCTTCTTTTTCATCTTCTTCTTCTTTTTCATCTTCTACTTCTTCTTCTTCTTCTTCTTCTCCTTCTTCTTCTCCTTCTCCTACTTCTTCTTCTTCTTTTTCTTAATCTCTTTCTTTTTCTTAACCTTCTTCTTTTCTTCTTCTTATTTTTATTCTTCTTCCACTTCTTCTTCGTGTTCTTCGTCTTCTTTTTCTTCTTCTTCTTCTTATTCTTAATTTTTTTACTTCTCTTCTTTTTCTTCAGCTTCTTCATCTTGTTCTTCTCCTTTTTCTTCCTCTTCTACTTCTTCTTCTTCTTCCTCTTCTTCTTCTTCTTCTACTTCTTCTTCATCTTCTTCTTCTTCTTCTACTACTACTACTAATTTTTCTTCTTCTTCTTCTTCTTCTTCTTCTTCTTCTGCTTCTTCTTCTTCTTCTCCTTCTTCTCCTTCTTCCACTACTACTACTACTACTTCTTCTTCTTCGTCTTCTTCTTCTTCTTCTTCTTCTTCTTCTTCTCCTTCTTTTTTTCTACTTCACCTTCTTCTTCTTCTTCTTCTTCTTCAACTTCTTCCTTTTCTTCTTTATCCTATTCTTCTTCTTTTTCTCCTTCTTCTTCTTCTTTTTCTCCTTCTTCTTCTTCTTCTTATTCTTCTTCTTCTCTTTCTTCTTCTTCTTCTTCTTCATTTTCTTCTTCTTCTTCTTTCCTACTTCTTCATCTGGTTCTTCTCCATCTTCTACTTCTTCTTCTTCTTCTTTTTTTTTTTCTTCTAGTTCTTCTTCTTCTTCTTCTTCTTCTTCTCCTCCTCCTCCATTTTTTTCAACTTTTTCTCCTTTTTCTTTTTCTTGTTCTTCTTTTTCTTCTTCAACATCTTCTTCTTCTTTCTCTTCTTTTGCTTCATTCTTCTTCTTCTTCTTCTTCTTCTTCATCTTTTTCTTCTTCATCATGATCACCATAATCATCATCATCTTCTTCTTCTTCTACTTCTTGTTCTTCTTCTTCTCCTTCTACTTCTTCTACTCCTTCTACTTCTTCTTCTTCTCCTTTTCTTCTTCTTCTCCTTTGTCTTCCTCTTCTTCTTCTTTTTGTTCTACTTCTTCTTCTTCTTCTTCTTCTTCTTCTTCTCTTTTCTTTTTCTTTTTCTTCTTCTTCTCTTGCTTCTTCTTCTTCATGTTCTTCTTCTTCTACCTCTTCTTCTTCTTTATCTTTTTCTTCTCCTTTTTCTACTTCTTCTTCTTCTTCTTCTTCTCCTTATTCTTCTTCTTCTTCTTCTTCTTCTTCTTCTTATTCTTCTTATTCTTCTCCTCCTCTTCCTTCTTCTTCTTCTTCTTCTTCTACTTCCTCTTCTTCTTCTTTTTCTTCTTCTTCTTTTCTTCTTCTTCTCCTTCTTCTCCTTCTTCTTCTCCTTCTTCTTCTTCTTCTTCTACTTCTTCTTCTTCTTCATGTTCTTCGTCTTTTTCTTCTTCTTCTTTTTCTTCTTCTTCTTCTTCCTCTTCTTCTTCTCCTCCTCCTCCTTATTCTTCTTATTCTACTTCTTCTTCTTCTTCTTCTTCCTCTTCTGCTTCTCCTTCTGCTTCTTTTACTTAATTTTTTTTTCTTCTTC
>JAIUJO010001381.1:150000-165000 GCA_023846275.1 Vanilla planifolia
ACCTTCTATTACTTCTTCTTCTTCTCCTTCTCCTGCTTCTTCATCTTCTTCTTCTTCTTCTTATTCTTCACCTTATTTTTTTTTCTACTTCTTCTCCTTCTCCTTCATCTTCTTCTTCTTCTTCTTCAACTTCTTCTTCTTCTCCATGTCCTTCTTCACCTTGTCCTTCGTCTTAATCATCATCTTCTTCTTCTTCTTCATATTCATCTTCATCTTCTTCATCTTCTTCTAATTCTTTTTCATCATCTTCTTCTTCTTCTTTCAACTACTTTTTCTCCTTTTCTTCTTCTTCTTCTTCCTCTTCTTCTTCTTCTTCTTCTTCTTGTCCTTCTTCTTCTTCTACTTCTTCTTCTTGTTCTTCTTCATGTTCTTCTTCTTCTTCTTCTTCTTCTTCTTCTTAGTCATCTTCTTCTTCTTCTCCTCCTCCTCCTTCTTCTTCTTCTTCTTTTTCTTCTTTTTCTTCTTCATCTTCTTCTTCTTCTTCTTCGTCTTCTTCTTTTACTCCTTCTCTTTCTCCTTCTTCTTCTTCTATTACTTCTTCAACTTCTTCTTCTTCATTATCATCTTCATCTCCTTCCTCTTCTTCATCTTCTTGTTCTTGTTCTTCTTCTTCTTCTTCTTCTTCTTCTTATTTTTCTTCTTCTTCTTCTTCTTCTTCCTTTTCTTTTACTTCTTCTTCTTCTTCTTCTTCCTCTTCTTCATTCTCCTTTTTATTCCTCCCCTTCTTCTTCTTCTTCCTCTTCTTCTTCCTCTACTTCCCCCTTTTCTTCATCATGTTCTATTTCTTCTTCATGTTTTGCTTCTACTTCTTCTTTTTCTTCTTCTTCTTCTTCTTCTTCTTCTTCTCTATCTTCTTTTTCTTCATCTCCTTATTTTTCTTCATCTTCTTCTTTTTCCTCTTCTTCTTTTTCTTCTTCAACTTCAACTTCTTTGCTTCATCATCTTCATCATCATCGTCTTCTTCTTCTTCTTCGTCTTCTTCCTCTCCATCTTCTTAATCATCTTCTTCTTCTTCTTCTTCTTCTGCTTCTTCATTTTGTTCTTCTTCTTCGCCTTCTTCTTCTTCTTCTTCTTCTTCTTCTACTTCTTCAACTTTTTCTTCTTCTACTTCTTATTCTTCTTCTTATTCTTCTTCTTCTTTTTCTTCTTCTGCCACTACTTCTCATTCTTCTTAATCTTCTTCTTCTTATTCATCATCATCATCATCATCTTCTTCTTCTTCTTCTCCTTCTTCTTTTAATACTTGTTCTTCTCCTTATTTTTCTTACTCGTCTTCTTTTTCTTCTTCTTCTTCTTATCCTTCTCCTTCACCTTCTTCTTCTTCTTCTTCTTCTCCTCCTTTTTATTCTTCTTCTTCTTCTTCTTCTTCTTCTTTCTTCTTCTTCTTCTTTTTCTTTTTCTTCTTTAAGTTCTTTTTTTCATCTTCTTTTCTTCTTCTTCTTCTTCTTCTTCTTCTTCTTTTTATTCATCTTATTCTTTATATTCTTCTTCTTCTACTTCATCTTCATCTTCTTCTTCTTCTACTTCTTCTTCTTCATCCTCTTCTTCTTCTTCTTCTTCTTCTTCCTCTTCTTCTTCTTCTTGTTTTTCTTCTTCTTCTTCTTCCCCTTCTTCTCCTTCTTCTCCTTCTCGTTCTTATCCTTCTTCTTCTTCGTCTTCTTCTTCTTCTTATTTTTCTTCCTCCTCCTCTTCTTCTTCATTTTCTGTTACTTCTTCGTCATCTTCTTCTTCTTCACCTTCTTCTTATTTGTCTTCTTCTTATTATTCTTCTTCTACTTCTTCTGTTTCTCTGTCTTCTTCTTCTTATTCTTCTTCTTATTATTCTTCTTCTTTTTCGTCTTCTTCTTCTTCTTCTTCTTCTTATTCTTATTATTATTATTATTATTATTCATCATCATGTTCTTCCACTTCTTCTTCTTTGTGTTCTTCTTCTTCTTCTTCTTCTTCTTCTTTTACTTTTTCTTTTTCTGCTTCTTCTTCTTCTTCTTCTTCTCCTTCTTCTTGTTGTTTTTTCTTCTTCTTCTTCTTCTTCTTGTTTGTCATCTTCTTCTTCTTCTTTTTCTTTTAGTTCGTCTTCCTTTTCTTCATCTTCCTATTCTTCTTCTTCGTCTTCTTCTTCATCTTCTACTATTTATTCTTCTTCCCCTTCTTCTTCTTCGTCATCTTCATCTTCTTCTTCTTTTTCTTCTTCTTCTTCTCCTTCTTCTAGTCTCTCTACCTCTTCTTTTCCTCCACCTCATTCTTCTTCTTCTCCTCCTCCTTCTTCTTCTTCTTTTCTTCTACTTTTTCTTCTTCTTCTTTATCTTCTTCTACATTTTCCTCATCATCATCTTCTTCTTCTTCTTCTTCTCCTTCTCGATCTTCTTCTCCTTCTTCTACTTCTTCTACTACTACAACTACTACTTCCTCTTCTTTGTTTTCTTCTTCTTCTTCTTCTTCTTCTTCTTCTTTGTCTTCTAATTCTTCTTCTTCATATTCTTCTTCTTTGTCTTCTTCTTCCTATTCTTTGTCTTCTAATTCATTTTCTTCTTCTTTTTCTTCTTCATCATCATCATAATCTTTTTCTCCTTCCTCTTGTTCTTCTACTTCTAATTCTTTTTGTCTTTCTTCTTCTACTACTACTTCTTCTTCTTCTACTTCTCCATCTTCTACATCTTCTTCTTCTTATTCTTCGTCTTCTTCTTCATCTTCGTATTCCTCTTCTTCTCCTTCTTATTATTATTATTATTATTATTATTATTATTATTATTTTTACTTCTTTTTCTTCTTCATTTTCTTCTGGTTATTCTTAATCTTCTTCTTCTACTTCTTTTTCTTAATCTTCTGCTTCTTCTTTTTCCTCCTCTTCTTCTTTTTCTTCTTCTCCATCTTCTTCTTCTTCTTCCTCCTTTTCTTCTTCTTCATATTCTTCTTTTTCTTCTTCTTGTTCTTCTTCTCCGTCTTCTTCTTCTTCTTCTTCCTGTTCTTCTTCTTCGTCTTCTTTTTCTTCTTCTTCTTCTTCTTCTTCTTCTTCTTCTACTTCTTCTTCTTCTTCTTCTTCTACTTCTTCTTCTTCTTCATCTTCTTCTTCTTCTTCCTCTTCGTCTTCTTTGTCTTCTTCTTCGTCTACTTGCTCTTCTTCTTCTTTTTGTTGTTCTTCTTCTTCTACAACTTCTTCTTCTTTTTCTTCTTCTGCTAGTTCTTGTTCTTCGTCATCTTATTCTTCTTGTTTTTCTTCACTTTATTCTTCTACATCTTCTTCATTGTCTTCTACCTCTTCTTCTCCATCTTCATCTTCTTCTTCTTATTCTTCTTCTTTTTCTTCTTATTCTTCTTTTTTTTCTTCTTCTTCTTCTTCTTCTTCTTCTTCTTCCTCTTCTTCTTCTTCTTCTTCTTTTTCTTCTCTTTCTTCATCTTCTTCATTTACTTCTCCTCCTGCTTCTCCTTCTTATTTTTCTTCTTCTCTATCTTCTTCTTCTTGTTCTTCTTCTTCATCTTTTCTTCTTCAACATCTTCTTCTTCTTCTTCGTCTTTTCTTCTTCTTCTTCTTCTTCTTTTTCTTCTTCGTCTTCTTTTTCTTCTTCTTCTTCTACTCCTCCTCCTCCTCCTTCTTCTTCTTCTTTGACTTCTTCTTCATCTTCTACTTTATCTTCCTCTTCTTCTTCTTCTTCTTCATCTTCTACTTTATCTTTTTGTTCTTTTTTTCCACTTCATCATCATCGTCATCTTCTTTTTCTTCTTCTTCTTCTTCGTCTTCTCTTTCTTCGTCTTCCTCTTGTTCTTCTTTGTCTTCTTCTTCTACATCTTCTTCATCATCGTCTTCTTCTTCTTCTTCTCCTTCTTAATCTTCTTTTTTTTTTGGTCTTCAGCTCTTTTTTTTGTCTTCTTCTTCTTCTTCTTTGTCGTCTTTATCTTCATGTTCTTCTTCTTCTTCTTCTCCTCCTCCTTGTTCTTCTCCTTCTTCTTCTTCATCTTCATCATCATCTTTTTCTTCTTCTTATTATTCTTTGTATTCTTATTATTCTTCTTCTTCATCTTCTTCTACATCTTCTCATTCTACATCATCTTCTTTTTCTTATCCGTCTTGTCTTTTTTCTTCTTCTTCTCCTCCTCCTTCTTCTTCTTCTACTTCTACTACTTCTTCTTCTTCTTCCTCTTCCTCTGCTTCTTCGTTTTTTCTTCTTCTACTTCTTCTTTTTCTTCTCTTTCTTCTTCTTCTTCTTCTTCTTCTACTACTACTTCTTCTTGCCCATCTTGTTCTTCTTCTTTCTTTACTTCTTGTTGTTTATCTTCTTCTTCTACATCTTCTTCTTCTTCTTCTTCATCTTCTTCCTCTAATTCTTCTTCTCCATCTCCAATTACTTCTTCTTCTTCTTCCTCTTCTTCTTCTTCTTCTTCTTCTTCTTCCTTGTCTTCCTCTTCTTCTTCTTCTTCATCTTGTTTTGATTCTTCTCCTTCTCTTTCCCCTTCGACTTCATCATCTTCTTCTTCTTCTACTACTACTACTACTACTACTACTACTTCTTTGCCTTCCTCTTCTTCTTCTTCTTCCTTTTCTTCTTCTTATTCTTCGTCATCTCCCTCTTCTTCCTCTTTGTCTTTTACATCTTTTTCTTCTTCTTCCTTTTCTTATCTATTTTGTTCTTCTTTTTCTTCTTCTTTTCTTTCCCTTCTTCTTCTTCTCTTTGTTCTTCTCCTCCATCTTCCTCCACTTCCACTTCTTCTTCTCCTTCTTTTTCTAAATCTTCTGATTTTTCTTCTCTTTCCACTTCTTCTTCTTCTTCTTCTTCTTCCTCATCTTCTTCTTCTTCTTTTTCTTCTCTTTCTTCATCTTCTTCTTTACTTCTCCTCCTGCTTCTCCTTCTCCTTCTTCTTCTTCTTGTTCTTCTTCTTCATCTTTTCTTCTTCAACATCTTCTTCTTCTTCTTCGTCTTTTCTTCTTCTTCTTCTTCTTCTTTTTCTTCTTCGTCTTCTTTTTCTTCTTCTTCTTCTACTCCTCCTCCTCCTCCTTCTTCTTCTTCTTTGACTTCTTCTTCATCTTCTACTTTATCTTCCTCTTCTTCTTCTTCTTCTTCTTCATCTTCTACTTTATCTTTTTGTTCTTTTTTTCAACTTCATCATCATCATCATCTTCTTTTTCTTCTTCTTCTTCTTCGTCTTCCTCTTGTTCTTCTTTGTCTTCTTCTTCTACGTCTTCTTCATCATCGTCTTCTTCTTCTTCTCCTTCTTAATCTTCTCCTTCTTTTTGGTCTTCAACTCTTTTTTTTGTCTTCTTCTTCTTCTTCTTTGTCGTCTTTATCTTCTTGTTCTTCTTCTTCTTCTTCTCCTCCTCCTTGTTCTTCTCCTTCTTCTTCTTCATCTTCATCATCACCTTTTTCTTCTTCTTATTATTCTTTGTATTCTTATTATTCTTCTTCTTCATCTTCTTCTACATCTTCTCATTCTACGTCATCTTCTTCTTTTTCTTATCCGTCTTGTCTTTTTTCTTCTTCTTCTCCTCCTCCTTCTTCTTCTTCTACTTCTACTACTTCTTCTTCTTCTTCCTCTTCCTCTGCTTCTTCGTTTTTTCTTCTTCTACTTCTTCTTTTTCTTTTCTTTCTTCTTCTTCTTCTTCTTCTACTACTACTACTTCTTCTTGCCCATCTTGTTCTTCTTCTTTCTTTACTTCTTCTTGTTTATCTTCTTCTTCTACATCTTCTTCTTCTTCTTCTTCTTCATCTTCTTCCTCTAATTCTTCTTCTTCTTCTTCTTCTTCCTTGTTTTCCTCTTCTTCTTCTTCTTCATCTTGTTTTGATTCTTCTCCTTCTCTTTCCCCTTTGACTTCATCATCTTCTTCTTCTTCTTCTACTACTACTACACTACTACTTCTTTGCCTTCCTCTTCTTCTTCTTCTTCCTTTTCTTCTTCTTATTCTTCGTCAACTCCCTCTTCTTCCTCTTTGTCTTTTACATCTTTTTCTTCTTCTTCCTTTTCTTATCTATTTTGTTCTTCTTTTTCTTCTTCTTTTCTTTCCCTTCTTCTTCTTCTCTTTGTTCTTCTCCTCCATCTTCCTCCACTTCCACTTCTTCTTCTCCTTCTTTTTCTAAATCTTCTGATTTTTCTTCTCTTTCCCCTTCTTATAAATCTTTTTTTTATTCTCCTTCATCATCATCATCTTCTTCTTCTTCTTCATCTTTGTCTTCTTCTTCTACTTCTCTTTCTTCTTCTTCTCCACCTTCTTCTTCCTCCTCTTCCTCTTCTCCTTCTCCTTCTTCTTCTAAATTTTGCCCTTCTTCTTCTCTTTCTCCTTCTCCATCTTTTTCTTCTTCTCCTTCATCATCATCTTCTTCTTCTTCTTCTTCTTCTTCTTCTTCTTCCTCATCAACTTCTTCTTCTTCATCTTCTTCTTCTTCTTCATCTTCTTCTTCTTCTTCATCTTCTTCTTCTTTTTCTTCATCTTCTTCTTCTTCTTCTTCCACATCTTTATCCTTTTCTTCTCGTTCTTCTACTTCTTCTTCTTCTCCTACTTCTCCTTCTTATTCTTGTTCTCATAATTTTTCTTTTCTTCTTCATCTTCTTCTTCTTACTTCTAAAACTTCTTCTTCTTCTTCTACTACTAATACTTTTTCCTCTTTATTTTCTTCTTCTTCTTCTTCTTTGTTTTCTTCTTCTTCTTCTTCTTCTTCTTCTTCTTCTTCTTCTCTTTCTTCTTCTTCTTCTTCTTGTCTATCTTCTTCTTCTTCTTCTTTTACTACTTCTTGTTTATCTTCTCCTTCTACATCTTCTTCTTCTTCATCATCTTCTTCCTCTAACTCATCTTCTCCATCTCTATCCACTTCTACTTCTTCTTCTTCTTCTTCTTCATGTTTTCTTTCTTCTTCTTATTCTTCTCCTTCTTATTCTTGTCCTTCTACTACTTCATCTTCTTCTTCTTCTTCTGCTACCACTACTACCTCTTTGCCTTCCTTTTCTTCTTCTTCTTCTTCTTTTCTTCCTCCTCTTCTTCAACTTCTTCTTCTTCTACTTCTCCTTCCTCTTCGTCTTTTTCTTCTTTTTCTTCTTCCTCTTCCTCTTCTTATCTTTCTTCTTATTCTTTTTCTTCTTCTTTTCTTCTTCTTCTTCTCTTTTTTCTTCTCCTTCTTCATCTTCCTATTCCTCTTCTTCTCCTTCTTTGTTAAAATGTTCCTCTTCTTCTTCCCTTTCTCCTTCTTCTCCATCTTTTTCTTCTTCTCCTTCATCTTCTTCTTCTTCTTCTTCTTCTTCTTCTTCCTTGTCTTCTTCTTCTTCTTCTACATCTTCTTCTTCTTCTTCTTCTTCTTCTTCTCTTTCTTCTTCTACTTCTTCTTCTTCTTCTTCTTCTTCTCTTTCTTCTTCTCCTCCTCCTTCTTCCTCTTCCTCTTCTTCTTCTCCTTCTTCATCAAAATTTTCCTCTTCTTCTCGTTCTCCTTCTTCTACATCTTTTCTTCTTCTCCTTCATCATCTTCTTCTTCTTCTTCTTCTTCTTCTTCTTCTTCTTCTAATTTTTCTTTTCTTCCTCTTCTTCTTCTTTTTCTTCTACTCATTCTCTTCTTCTTCTTCTTCTTCTTTGCCCTTTTCTTCCTCTAATTTTTCTTCTTCTTCCCCTTCTTCTTCTCTTTATTTGACTCCTTCTCTTCATCATCTTCTCTTCTTCTTCTTCTTCTTTCTCTTCTTCTTCATCTTCTGCTTCTTCCTCCTCTTCTTATTCTTCTTCTTCTCCTTGTCCTCCTCCTCTTACTGCTTGTTCTTCATCTTCTTCTTCTTCATCTTTTTCTTATTCCACTTCTTCTACTTTTTCTTCCACTTCTACTTCCCCTTCTTCTCCTTCTTCTCCTTCTTCTTCATCTTTGTATTCTTCTTGTTATTCTTCTTCTTTTTGCTTTTCTTCTTCTCTGTCTTGTTCTATTTCTTCTTATTCTTACTCTTCTTCTTCTTCTTTGAGTTTTGCTTCTTCTTCTACTTCTTCTTTTTCTCCTTCTTTTCTATCATCTTCTTCTTTGACTTTTACTTCTTCTTCTTCATCTTCTTCTTCATCTTCTTCCTCTTCTTCTTCATATTCTTCTTCTCTGTCTTTGTCTTCTTCTACTACGTCTTCTTCTTCTTCTTCTTCTTCTTCTTCGTCTTCATCTTCTTTTTCGTCTTCTTCTTCTTGTTTGTTCACTTCTTCTTCTTCTTCTTTATCTTCTTCTTCTTCATCATTATCATATTTTTCTTCTTCTTCTAATTTTAATTATTATTCCTTTTCTTCATCTTCTTCTTTTTCTTCTTTGACTTGTTCTTCTCTTTCTTCTTATTCTTCTCTTCATTATCTTCTTTCTCTTCTTCTTCTTTTTTCTTCATAATCATCATTCTCTTTTCCATCTTTGTCTTCTTCTTCTTCATCTTTGTCTTCTTCTTCATCATCATCATCATCATCATCATCATCATCTTCTTCTTCTTCTCCTTATTTGTCGTCGTCTTCTTCATCTTCTCATTCTTCTTCTTTGTGTTCTTCTTTTTCTTCGTCTTCTTCTTCCTCTTCTTCTTCTTCTTCGCCTTCCTCATCTTCTTCTTGTACGTCTTCTCCATCTTCTTTTTCTTCTTCTTCTTCTTCTTCTTCTTCTTCTTCTTTTTCTTCTTCTCCTATATCTTCGTCTTCTTCTTCCTTATCATCATCCTCATCTTCTTCTTCTTCTTCTCCTTCTTCTTCTTCCCGTTCTTTTTTTTTCTTATTATTCTTCTTCTTCATGTTCTTCTTCTTCTTCATTTTTATCTTCATCTTCTTCTTTTCTTCTTCTTCTTCTCCCTCTTCTTCATCTTCTAATTCTTCTTCTTCTTCTTCTTCTTCATCTTTGGCTTCTTCTTCTTCTACTACTTCTTTTTCTTCTTCTCCGTCTTGTTGTTGTTCTTCTTCTTCATCATCTTGTTCTTCTTCTTCATCTTCTGCATTTTCTTCTTCTTCTTCTTCTTCTTCTTCTTCAACTTTGCCTTCTTCTTGTTCTTCTTCTTCGTCTTCATCTTCGCCTTCTTCTTGTTCTTCTTCTTCTTCTTCTTCTTCTTCTTCTTCTTGTTTTTCTTCTTCTTCGTCTACTTCTCTTATGCTTCTTCTTCTTGTTCTTCTTTTTCTAAATGTTCTTGTTCTTCGTGTTCTTATTCTTCTTCTTCTTCACTTTATTCTTCTACATTTTATTCTTCTTCTTTTCCTTCTCCTTCTTCTTTTTCTTCTTCTTCTTCTTCTTCTTCTTCTTCTTTTACTTCTTCTTTTTCTTTTTCTTCTTCTTCTTCTTCTACTTTTTTTCTTCTTCTTCTTCTTCTTCTTCATTGTCTTCCTCTTCTTTGTCTTCCTCTTCTTCTTCGTCATCTTCTGCTTCTTAGTCTTGTTGTTCTTCTTCTACTTCTTCCTCTTCTTCATCATTGTTTCTTTTTTTCTCTTTCCTAATCTCCCTCTTTTTCTTCTTTTCCTTCTTCTTCTTCTTCTATTTTTTATTCTTCTTCTTCGTTTTCTTCTTCTTTTTCTTTTTCTTCGTCTTCTTCCTCTTCAACTTCTTCTTCTTCTTCTCCTTCTCACACTTCTTTGTCTTCTTCTTCTTCTTCTTCTTCTTCTTATTCTGCATCTTCATCTTCTTCTTCTTTATTGTCTATTTCTTCTTTTACATCTTTTCTTCTTCTTCTTCTTCTTCTTCTACTTCTTCTTCTTCTTCTTTATCTTCTTCTTCACCTTCTTTTTCTTCTTTGTTTTCTCCTTGTTCATATGATTCTTCTTTTACTTCTCCTCCTCCTGCTCCTTTTTCTCCTTCTTCTTCTTCTTCTTCTTCAACATCTTCTTCTTTGCCTTATCTTATTCTTCTTCTTCTTCTTTTTGATCTTCTTTGTCTTCATCTTCTTCTTCTTCTTCTTCTTTTTCTTCTTCATCTTCATTTTATTCTTCTTCTTCTCCTCCTCCCCCTCCTCCTCCTCCTTCATCTTCTTCTTCTTCTTCTTCGTCTTCTTCTTCTTCTTCGACTTCATCTTCCTCTTCTTCTTCTTCTTCTTCTTCTTCTTCTACCTCTTTTTCTACTCCTTCTCCTTCTTCTTCTTCTTCATCTCCTACTTCTTCTTCTTCTTCTTCTTCTTCTTCTTCGTCTTCTTCTTCGTCGTCATCTGTTTTCCTCTTCTTCACCATCATCTTCTTCTTCTTCTTTGTCTTCCTCTTGTTCTTCTTTGTCTTCTTCTTCTACGTCGTCTTCAGCATCATCTTCTTCTTCGTCTCCTTCTTCTTCTTCTTCTTCTTCTTCTTCGTCTTCAACTCCTTTTTTGTCTTCTTCTTCTTCTTTTTCTTCTTCTTCTTCTTCTTCTTCTTCTTCTTTTCCATCTTCTTCTTCTTCTTCTTCTTCTTCTTCTTCTTCTTCTTCTTCTTCTTTTTCTTCACCTTCATCTTCTCCTTCTTCCTCTTCTTCTTCTTCTTCTTTTTATTCTTTGTCTTCTTATTCTTCTTCTTCTTCAACTTCTTCTACATCTTATTCTTCTTGATCGTCTTCTTCGTCTCCTACTTCTTCTTCTCTGTCTTCTACTTTTTCTTCTTCTTCTTCCTCTTCTTCTTCTTCTTGTTTTTCTTTTTCTTCTTCTTCTTCTTATTCTCCAACTTCTTCTTCTTCTTCTTTGTCTACTTCTTGTTTATCTTCTTCATCATCTTCTTCCTTTAATTCTACTTCTCCATCTCTATCTACTTCTTCTTCCTCCTCTTCTTCTTCTTCTTCTTCTTCTTAGTCTCTTCTTCTTCTTCTTCTTCTTCTTCTTCTTTTCATTCTTCTTCTTCTTCTCCTTCTCCATCTACTTCATCATCTTCTTCTTCTTTTTCTTCTTCTTCTTCTACTTCTTTGCCTTCCTCTTCTTCTTTCTCTTCTTCCTTCTTCTTCTTCTTCATCTTCTTCTTCTTCTTCCTCTTCTTCTTCTTTGGTTTTTCTTCCTTTACTTCTTCTTCTTATCTATCTTCTATTTATTTCTTTCTTCTTCTTCTTCTTCTTCCCTTCCTCTTTCTTCTTCTCCCTCTTCGTCTAAATCCTACTCTTCTTCTTCTCTTTCTCCTTCTCCATCTTTTTCTTCTTCTCCTTCATCTTCTTCTTCTTCTTCTTCGTCTTCTTCATCTTCTTCACCTTCTTCTTCTTCTTCTTCTTCTTCTTTGTCTTCTTCTACTTCTTTTTTTTCTGCTTCTTCTTCTTCTTCTCCATCTACTTCTTCTTCTTCTTTGTCTCCTTCTTCTTCTTCTTCATTTTCTTCTTCCTCTTTTTCTTCTTCTTCTTCTTCTTCTTCTTCTTCTTCTTCTTCTCCTTCTTCTTATTCTTGTTCTCCTATTTCTGCTTTTTCATCATCTTCTTCATCTTCTTCTTCAACTAATTCTTTTTCTTCTTCTTATTCTTCCTCTTCTCCTTCTTCTTCACCTTTTGCTTCTTCTTCTTCTTCTTCTTTTCTTTCTTCTTCCTCTTCGTCTTCTACTTCTTCTTCTTCTTCTTCTTCTTCTTCATCTTTTTCTTCTTCTTCTTCATATTCTTCTTCTCAATCTTCCTCGTCTTCTTCTTCTTCTTGTTCTTCTGCTACTTTGTCTTCTCCTTCTTCTTTTTCTTCGTCTTTATCTTCTTCATCTACTTCTTCTTCGTCTTCTTCCTCTTCTTCTTCTTCTTCTTGTTCCTTTACTTCCTATTTTTCTTTTACTTCTTCTTCTTCATTGTCTTCCTCTTCTTCGTCGTCTTCTTCTTCTGCTTCTTCTTTGACTTCTTCTTCTGCATCTTTTTCTTCTCCTTCTTTTATTTCTTCTTCTTCTTCTTCTCCTTCTTCTTCTTCTTCTTCTTCTTCTACTACTACTTCTTCTTCTTCTTCTTTCTTCTACTTCTTCTTCTTCATCTTCTTCTTCTTCTTCGTCTCCTTCTTCTCTTTCTTCTTCTTCTTCATCATCTTCATCTTCTTCTTCTTCTTCTTCATATTCTTTATCTTCTTCTTCATCATCTTCTTCTTCTTCTTCTTTTTCTTCTTATGCTTCTTCTTCTTCTTCTTCTTCTTCCTCTTCCTCTTCTTCTTCTTCTTCTTCCTCTTCTTCTTCTTCTTCTTCTTCTTCTTCTACCTGTTCTTCATCATCATCATCTTCTTCTTCTTCTACTTCTTCTTCTTCTTCTTCATCTTGTTCTACTTTTACTTCTTCATCATCTTCTTCTTCTTCTTATTCATCATCTTCTTCTTCTTCTTCATGTTCTTCTACTTCTACTTCTCCTTCACCTTCTTCTTCTTCTCCTTCTTTTTCTTCATCTTCTTCTTCTTCGTCTTCTTCTTCTTCTTCTTCTTCTTGTTCCTACTTTTCTTCTTCATCATCTTCTTCTCTTTCTTTTCCTTCTTCTTCTTCTTCTTCTTCGTCTTTTTATTATGTTCTGCATTTTCTATTCCTTCTTCTTCTTCTTCTTCTTATTCTTCTTCTTTTTTCTTCTTGTTCTTCTTCTTCTTATTCTTCTTCTTCTTCTTCTTCTTCTTCTTCTTCATCTTGTCCTTTTTCTTTTTTTCTTATTGTTCTTCTTCTGCTTCTACTACTTCTTCTTCTTCTTCTTCTTTCCATTCTTCTTCTTCTTCTTCTTCTTTCTCTTTTACTATTTCTTCTTGTACTTGTTCTTCTTCTTCATGTTCTTTTTCTTCTTGTACTTTTTCTTCTTCTTCTTCTTCTTCTTCTTCTCCTTCCTCTTCTTCTTCTTCTGCTTCTTCTTCTTCTTCCTCTTCTTCAACATCTTCTTCATCTTCTCCTACTTCTTCTTCGTCTTCATCATCATCATAATCATCATCTTCATTTTCTTCTTCTTCTTTCTTAATCTACTTCTTCTTCTTCTTCTACATCTTCTTCTTCTTCTTCTTCTACTTTTCTACTACTTCTACTTTTTCTTCTTATTATTATTATTTGTCTTCTTCTTCTACTTCTTCTTTTTCTTCTTTTTCATCTTTTTCTTCTTCTTCTTCTTCTTCTTCAACTTCTACTTCTTCTTCTTCTTTTTCTTTTATTTCTCCTTCTCATTCTTCTCCTTCCTCTTCTACTCATTCTTCTTCTTTTACTAATTCTTCTACTTCTTAATCTTCTTCTTCATCTTCTTCACATTACTCTTCTTCTCCTTCTTCTTTTTCTTCATCTCCTTCTTATTCTTCCACTTCTTCTTTTCTTCTTCTTCTTCTTTTTATTCTTCTTAGTCTTCTTCTTCTTCATCACTTTTTCTTCTTGTTCTTCGACTTCTTCTTCTTCTTCTGTTGCTTCTTCATTGCTTTCTTCTCCTTCTTCTTCTTCCTCTTTTAATTCTACTTCTTCTTCATCATCATCATCATCTTCTTCTTCTCCTTCTTGTTCTTCTTCTTCTTCTTCTTCTTCTTCTACTTCATCATCATCTTCTTCTTCTTCTTCTTTATCGTCTTTCTCTTCTCCTCCTTATTCTTCTTTTTTTTCTTCTTCTTTTTCTTCTTCTTCTTCACCTTCTTTTACATCTTCTTCTTATCTTCTCCATCTTCTTCTTCTTCTTCTTTTTCTTCTTCTTCTTCTTTTTCTTCTACTTCTTCTCCTTCTTCTTCTTCTTCTACTTCTTCTTCTTCTTCTTCTTATACTTCTTTACTTTTTCTACTACTTCTTCTTCTACTTCTTCTCCTTCTTTTTTTTTACTTCTTCTTCTCCTTCTTTTTATTCCTCTTCTTCTTCTTCTTGTTTATTTTCTTTCTTCTTCATCTTCTTCCTCTTCTTCTTCTTCTTCTTCTTCTCCTTCTACTTCTTCCTCTTATTCTTCTTCTTCATCTTCATCATCGACTTCTACTTCTTTTTCATCTAGTTCTACTACTTTATCTTTTCCTTCTCCGTCATTTATTTCTTCTTCTTCTTCACCATCTTCTTCTTCTTCTTCTTCTTGTTCTACTTCTTCTTCTTCTTCCTTTTTCTTCAACTTTTTCTTCTTCTTCTTTTTCTTCTTTTTCTTCTTTTTCTTCCTCCTCCTCTTCTTCTTCTTCTTTTTTCTACTTCTTCTTTTTCTTCATGTTCTTGTTCTTCTTCTTTTCTTCTTCTCCTTCTTCTTCTTATTATTATGATTCTTCTTCTTCTAATTCTTCTTCTCCTTCTTCTTCTTCTACTAATTTTTTCCATCTTTTTCTTCTTCTTCCTCTTCTTCTTCTTCTCCTTCTTCTTCTTCTTCTTCATCTTCTTCTTCTTCTACTTCACCTTCTTCTTCTTCTTCTTCTCATTCTTCTTCTTAATCTTCTTCTTCTTGTCGTTTCATCATCATCATCTTCTTCTTCTTCTTCTTCTTGTCCATCTTCTTATTCTTCTACTTCTTCTACTCATTCTTCTTCAACATCTTCTTCATTTTCCTGTTCTTCTTCTTCTTCTTCTTCTCCTTCTTATTTATCTTCTTCTTCTTCTTCTTCTTCTTCATCATCATCTTCTTCAACTTCTTTTTCTTTTTCTTCTTCTTTTCATCTTCTTCTTGAACTTCTTCTTCTTCTTCTTCATCTTCTTCTTCTTCTACTTCTTCACCTTGTTCTTCTCCTTCTACAACTCCTTCTTCTAGTTCTCCTAATTTTTATTCTTCTTCTTCTTCTTATTCTTATTCTTATTCATTTTCTTCTTCTTCATCATCATCTTCTTCTTCCTCTTTTCTTCTACTCCTTTTTTCTACTTCTTCTACTCCTTTTTCTTCTTCTTCTTCTTCTTCTTCTTCTTCTTCTTCTTCTCCTTCTTCTTCTTCTTCTTTATCTACATCTTCTTCTTCTTCATGTCCTTTATCTCCTTCTTCTTGTTTTTCTTGTTCTTCTTCTTCTTCTTCTTCTTCTTCTTCGACTCCTTCTTGTTCTTCTTCTTCTTCTTCTACCTCTTCTCATTTTTGTTCTTCTTCTTCTTCTTGTTGTTTTTCAAGTTCTTCATCTTCTTCTTCTTCTACTTCTTCTTGTTCTATGTCTCCTTCTTCTTCTTCATCATCTCCTTGTTCTTCTTCATCTTCTTCTTCTTTTTCTTCTTCATTTTCATTTACTTCTACTTCTTCATCTTCTTCTTCTTCTCCTTCTTCT